>SNQJ01S0056029.1:11199-38183 GCA_010110895.2 Picea sitchensis
CCTTGCAATCTGGTCTCATTGAGACCCAACAAGAAGTGAAACAACTCAGTGCCAATGTTGCCACCATCAATACAACCATGCAATCCTCAATGGGCGAAATCAAACAAGACCTCACCAAACTGCATATCCCTACAAATAACCCTTCCTCTTCCTCAACCCCACATACTGAAGGTGACAATTCCTCTCATTCTCATACTTTGCAGAACCATCACTTTCAACGTGACCTACACCTTCCACAGATGGATGTGACCAAATTTGATGGCTTGGACCCCACTGGTTGGGTAACCCAAATGGAACATTACTTTTCTTTATGCAACATACAGATGACTTGGCCAAACTCCGATATAGTGTTCTCCATCTAGATCAAGAACGTTGGCAATGGAGGAAAAATTCGTGTCAAGGGTAAATTGCTTGGACACAATTTGTGGTAGAGATTTATGAACGCTTTGAAACTGACACCAACCATTTGGGCCGTTTGACAAAGCTGAAAAAATTAGGAACAATGGAAGACTTTATAGCTGCCTTTGAGTGCCTAGATTTTAGAACAGAGGGCATGTCTGATGCCTTTTTCCGAGAGTGTTTTATCAGCAGCCTCAAGGATGAAATTCGGGCCCATGTCCTCATGGCTCAGCCTGAGAGTTGGGTGGAGGCTTCCAAAAGAGATAAAGAAGCACAACATGCTGTATATTCGCAAAACCGTAAACCCTCCTTCATCCCTCGCCCTAAACCAATAAATCCCACTGCTCCCTCTACTCCACTAAAGATCCAAAAATTGACCCGGGATGAAATGGATGAACGCCAACTCAAAGGCCTTTTTTATAACTTTGATGATAAATATTTCCCGGGCCACAAGTGTAAAGACCAAAATCTTTTTATGGCCATCTCCGAGGAGATTTCGGAAGAAGATGAAGAAACTCCCCCTATATCTGAATCACTTGAATCCACTAACATAACCCCTCCCTCAGACCCTCCTGAAGTAGAACCAGTCATTTCCCTCAATTCTCTCACTGGCTTCTCCAGTCCCCAAACCCTCAAGTTAATCGGTTACATCAAGCATCAGAAGGTCATCATTCTGGTTGATAGTGGCAACACCCATAATTTTATTCATCGTCACATTTCCCAAGAAACTCATTGCTACATCCATGTCGTCAATAATTTCCAAATCATGATTGCCAATGGTGGTTCCATGAAATGTGGAGGGTGTTGTGAAAATGTGCGTCTCTAAATTGGTGACTACCAACTGAAATCCCATATGTTTTCTATCGACATGGGAGGTTGTGACATTGTGTTGGGTGCAGACTGGCTAAGGACTTTGGGTTCCATTCTCATGGATTTTAAAGAATTAACCATGCAATTCGACCAGGAGGGCCACCAATATAAGTTCCAAGGCATCACTACCGGTTCACCTGATGTCATTAGTTCCCATCACATGGAAAAGCTTCTCTAAAAGGGTCATTCTGGTGTTATCGCCCAACTCCATGCCATACAAGCAACAAAGACACCCTTGATACCGCAAGACCTCCAAGCCATCCTTTCTAAACATCAATTGGTCTTTTCCACTCCCTAAGGCCTCCCTCCTTCTCATGGTGTTCATGATCATTCCATTCCCCTTGTACCAGGAAGCCTTCCTCCCAATATCCGTCCGTATCGTCACTCCTTTTCCTAAAAAATGAAATTGAGAAAATAGTCTAGGAATTCCTTAATGCAGGCATTATCTTCCCTAGTATGAGCCCCTATTCGTCTCCTGTGGTCATGGTTCTGAAGAGAGAAGGTTCTTGGCGAATGTGTCCTAACTTCCGTGCCCTCAAAAAACTTACCATAAAAGACAAATTCCCCATTCTTGTCATTGATGACCTCCTGGATGAATTGAGTGGCACCCAATTCTTCACTAAAATGGATCTTCGTTCAGGATACCACTAGATACGTATGAAAGAGGCATATATCCCCAAGACTGCCTTTAGAACTCATGAGGGCCACTATGAGTGTTTGGTCATGCTCTTTGGCTTGTGTAATGCCCCCTCCACCTTCCAAAGCCTCATGAATCATGTCTTCTGTCCTTTTCTCCGCCATTTTTTCTTAGTTTTCTTTGATGATATACTCATCTATAGAAAAACATGGATATACCGTCTTGCTCATGTGGATCGAGTTCTCCATCTACTCTCTCAACACCAACGTTTCCTGAAAAAGTCTAAATGTACTTTTGGCGCCTCAGAAGTAGAATACTTGGGTCATCTAGTTGGCAAAGATGGCGTCAGGGTGGATCATAAAAAGATTGAACCTATGCAAGACTGGCCTCACCCAAATACTCTTAAGAGCTTGCATGGATTTCTAGGCTTAACAAGGTATTATTACAAGGTATTATTGCAAGGTATTATGGATTTCTAGGCTTAGCAAGGTATTATGGGAAGATTGCAACACCTCTCACTGATCTCCTAAAAAAGAACTATTTCACTTGGACTCCAGTCGTTGCTCAATCTTTTCAAACCTTGAAGATGGCCATGTGCACCACTCCATTCCTCACCCTTCCCGATTTCACAAATACCTTTGTGTTGGAATGTGATGCCTTAGGGAAAGGAATTGGTGCTGTCCTTATGCAAGAGGGTTGACCTTTGGCCTTTACCAGCAAGCAACTATCTGAAAGAAATTTGGGTAAATCCATCTATGAAAAGGAAATGTTGGGTATTCTGCATGCTGTGGATCTGTGGCATCCTTATCTATGGGGGCAACAGTTCCAAATTAAGACAGACCAAAAAAGCCTCAAGTATTTTCTGGAACAACACATTTCCTTCCTAGAACAACAAAAATTGGTGACTAAACTCTTTGGATATGATTATGAGATCATTTATAAGAAAGGAAAAGACAATGTGGTTGCGGATGCACTTTCCTGAAAATATGAAGATGAAGCATCCATTTTTTCTCTTTCATTCATTGTACCAGATTGGCTTCAAGCCGTTCGCCAGGAATGGCTACAAGATCCCAAAAGTTCGCAGTTGATCCAACAATTGCAGTCCAATGCTCCAATTCCCCAGGGTACTCTTGGCTCCATGAGGAACATTGATACAAAGGCTGTTTTTATTTAAGTAAACAATCAAAGCTTAAATCCGAGGTACTTTTTGAGCTTCATTCTACACCCACAACAGGGCACTCCGGGTTCACCAAAACCTATGACAGGGTCAAACGTTCCTTTTTCTGGGATGGCATGAAATAGGACATTCATAATTTTGTATCTGAATGTGATGTGTGTCAACGCAACAAGGGAGAAACAGTCAAATTGTCGGGAACACTACAACTGCTCCCAATTCCACATGCTATTTGGAAGGATATCTCTATGGATTTTAATACCGGCTTACCCAAATCAGGAAATAAATCCGTCATCATGGTGGTTGTTGATCGCTTTTACAAGTATGCTCATTTCTTCACCCTTGAACACCTGTTTACAACATCCATGGTGGCTCAAATCTTCATGGATCAGGTCTTCAAGCTTCATGGCATGCCGCACTCTATTTTTTCTGATCATGACCCAACTTTCACAAGCAATTTTTGGCAAGAACTGTTCAAGATACAAGGCATAGAATTGCATCTCAACACAACTTATCATCCCCAGATTGATGGCCAAATGGAAGTTGTCAACAAGTGTTTGGAAACATATTTGAGGTGTTTTGCCTTAGAAAAGAAAAATCAGTGGGCTCAATGGTTACCCCTAGCTGAATGGTGGTACAACACTTCATACCATACAACTACACGCATGACTCCTTTTGAAGCGGTATATGGACATAAGCCACCTTCAGTTCTCTCATACTTATCGGGTGCCTCGAAGGTCCAGGCATGGATAATTTTAAGGATGAAAATTTATATTAAAATGTACAAACTTGGGATATTCTTACTATTTCTTAATATGCAAAATTTAAAATGGTTGGCGATATTTTGGTAAAACTATTCAAATTTCTAAGGATTGTATATAGTTTCTATAACATTTTGGCGATTTTTAAGATAAATAATTTTATTCTATAGAATTTGGGCGAATTTATTTTAGAAAAAATGGAAATTGGTGAATCGTTTTGCCGAAAAAAACATGGAAAATTAGCCCATTTGCGAAATTTAGCCCCTAAAATCATCTATGGGTCCAGGCGGTTGAACTAACACTTATAGCTCGAGAGGCTATTCTCCATACCCTCAAAAAGTATTTGGTCATGGCACAGAATCACATGAAGCAAAAATCATATTAAGGTCACTCTGAACGTCAATTTGCAGAAGGGGATCAAGTGTTTCTTCGACTGCAACCTTACAAGAAAACTTCCCTCAAGGCTGAGAATTATCAGAAGCTAGCGCCCAAATTTTATGGTCCTTATACCATGCTCAAGCATGTGGGACAAGTCGTCTATCAGTTAGATTTTCCCAACCATTCGAAGCTACATCCTGTTTTTCATGTTTCATGCTTAGAGAAGGTGATTGGAGCTAAGTGCCAAATTCAAACCAACCTTCCAGAGTTAGCTGAAGAAGGATCCATTTGGTTACAACCAGAAGAAGTTTTGGACCAGCGTGAGCATCACCTACATCAGAGAACCATAAAGGAAGTGCTAGTCTAGTGGAAAGATACAACTCCAACAGATGCCACTTGGGAACCAACTACCATTCTGCAACAATTTCCTCATCTCAATCCTTGAGGACAAGGCTGTTTTTAAAGGGGTGGACATGTTAGGGTCCTAAGCCACACATAGGTAGAACAATATATTCGGATGTAATAAAGGTCAATATTAATAAGGCCTTTCAATAAAATAGAACAAGGCGGATGTAAGAAGACCTAATAAAAGCTTCCTCTTCTAGAAGGATCTTCCTCTAGATGCTTCTTTTTAGTATAAATAGGAGTCAAGGGTATGAGAACCCTATCTTGGATATTATTGTAATAGAGATCTTCTCAACTGGAGGTTTCCCCCTTGAAGAGGCCCGTGAACATTGCTTTCAGATTTAAAGTGTTATTTCTGTTGTTATTCTTATATCATTTCAGTGTTATTGTGGTGAATGTTCTAGTTATGTTGTTGTTATTCTGCCATTAATAGCATTTTATTTCTGTTCTGCATACATTTTATATCTGCTATATTACATTCTGTAGCTCCTTCAACATTCATTTCTTCATTCCCGGCTTAACTGATGTCACCAACATCAGGTTCTCTTCTCTACGTTGTCTCCATGGAATCCAATATTGCACAAAGTTACCTCATTTCCCATTCCATGTTTGGATTTGTTACAAGTCTCTATGCATGTCTTCTGGGCGGTATGATTCTAAACTTTCTTTTCTCACAGAGCTTAATTCGGGCTCTGATACCACTTTATGCAAACCCCGCCCTCTCGCGGGGTTTGTGCGAGCTCCCGTTTTAGGATTGTTCTAGTCGGGAGTTGAAATTAGCTCATGGGATCCGTTTGAGCCCGAAAATTCAATACAATGGTCCTTAACCCACTCCCCAAATGCGAATTTGCTTCTTCGGGAGTCCCCGAGCACTAGAAGAGCCTCCCCGAAGATCGAGGGCCAAAAATGTGGGAAAAAATTTCAATCCATGAAAGTTTCGGGACTTCAAGACTTTTTCTCTCTTTTATCTCTCAATACAAAATCCATGAAATGTCTAATAGTAGGTGGAAATATCAACAGTCTTCAACGAGCATCAATATCAATGAATTAAAATCTGTTGTTTCAGGCTGCAACGATTTTTATCCACACCAACACACACACAACACTTGCAAAGTGTCGGGCATCGAAAAAAAGAATATTTGACAGCTAGTATTCTACCACCGGATCGACGAATCTTCACCTCCTTTGCAATTCTGGACTTTGGTGATTGCTCCACAATGCCTTTTCATAATTTTCTTGGATCTCCAAAAAGGAAATTACACCAAGTCTCAGATCAACAGTCCTCTAGCTCAAACGAATGGACAACCTAGATTCCTTCTCTTAGGGCTTCGGCGATTTCTTTTGGTCGTCCACATGACACAACCATTTGTATCTCCTGATGCTGAAACACCGAAAGGTTTCTCCATCCTCCACGGGTACCCTTCTTGAGTGATGACCATGATTCTTTCAGGACTTCGGTGATTTTTCTCCCTGTCTTCACGATGACTCAAATATTTCGAGGTGCCACGTCCCCGTACTATGGGATCTGTCACCACACGTACTTCTCCAACAGACGACTGGGATTGACTTTGGCCTTCGCGAGTCCCCACAACACTACACTCAGTTTTCTCTGGAGTGTCGGACCTCCAGACTTCTGGATCTGCTGCCACTTGTCCTTCCTTTGATCAACGGTCTAGATAAACTACGGACTTCGGGACTCCGGAGAGATGGAACTTCTCTTCATGCTATTCTCCTGAAGTGTCTATCCTTCATATCTCCTTATATGATGATGCATGTCCCTGTCGATGGAGGACTCTGATGAGCTATGGGGCTTTAGGAATTCAAGGTTTTTCCACTCTTGAATTACCACTCTTAACTTCCTCCAGAGTGTTATTCCACTGGAGTACACGATCTGCTGACACATGTCCTCAGGAATTTGGACTACCATGATTAACTCCGACCTTTAGGACTTTGGGGGTCTCGAATTCTCCACACTCCAAAACTTTTGAATGCGCGACGTTCAAAGGAATTCATCAATTCACCCTCGTGTGACTCCTCCTGATCCAATGGCTATTTGCTCTTATGGATACTCCCGAATGGATCTCAACCATTCGACTCTTGAAACAAACAAATCCTCTCCTCCTTAAGGATTCTGAACACTATCTTTCATGAGCTTTGTTCCTTGAGGTATTTCAGACCTCTGGCTCACTCCTTGCAACCTTTGAAATTTTGATAAGTTTTTGGAATTAGATATTTAAAAAAAAAATATACCTTACGCACTGCTTGCGTTCATCTCCCCTGAGACTTCTTCAACACTTAGACAAAGTGTTTTTCTGACGCACTCTTGCACGAGTCTTCTCTGAACTCTATTCTCCATTGAGAAATTGTGCAATCCTTGCACTTCAACTGTAAACTCACGTTGTCTCTTCTGATCCTCTAAGTCTATCTCAACTCGGCCTACATACTCCTTGCGGGCACTATGCACTCCTTGCACCAAGAATCTTAGAAGAGAAACAAGTGAAACTTATAGAAACATCAAAGGTTTCCACACTTAACCATGAAAAGCATATTCATGCATATAAGACACATAAAACATATAAAACACAGAGAGAATAAATAAACATCACATGTACTAAAATAATTCAGATGAACACAACAACATACATTTGGAATCAAACCTCTTTGTTTGTATTCATTTAGTAAAATATGTACATGGACTCAAATAACTCTTTGCAACTCTTCATAAGCTTCAACAACTCTCTCAGATAATAATCCACAACAATAACAATAACATTCAACAACCTCATTTGGGCATACAATACATATATTTATACATGGAGAGGATTCTCGAGCCTTCCCTCCAGACTACCTTAGAGATATCCTATCATAGTTAATACATTCATCTACTAAGGACTATTAAATTGAATGAAAATTACATTCAGATATGAGTTGATACTCAATATTTGTACAACCTTATCTGATAATTAAAACGATTACAAATTTGGTGGCCTTATGTGATGGATCTTGCCTCAAAACATTAAAAATCTTTAAATTACAATCCTTTCAAAACATAATGGTACACCTTTCTTGGGATTCAAAAACAATTTCAAATATGTGCGTTGGGTGCTAAGTTATCCTCCACCTAAGCTTTCTAACTGATGATGGTGATTCTCTTGCATCATACCACCATAATAGAATCATGTTTCTTAGCAGTCTTAGGCAACTTTGTTATGAAATCCATCATTATAACTTACCAATTCCACTGAGGAATGGGAAAAGGTTGTATAAAACCAACTAGATGTATGTGCTCAATGTTGACCTTCTAACATTCAAGGAATTTGGAATTAAAATCAACAACTTCATTTTTCATACATTGTCAAAAGTATTGCTTCTTAACTGCAACAATTATCTTATGGTACCCTGGATGTCCTGCATAAGGAACCTTATGCATATCTTCAATTCTTGATCATTCGACACATAGGATCTACACCTATACATGCGTATTCCATCCTCTCTCAACTCATAACCTTCAAACTTCTACTGCGACATACCTTGTTGTAAGGTCACTTTTATGTTCACATAACGCAGATCTGATTTGGAAACTTCTAAAATTATGTTGCTCAAATCGAATTTGTACATGCTAATGGTTGTATCATTCATCTCATGCACCCTCCCATTGAGTGCATAAACCACCTTGTTCTCCTTTCCTCTGATATGGTTTATATCAAAGTCATACTTATTGAGGATTTCTAACCACTTGCTTTGTCTCACATCTAAATTTGGCTATCGAAATAAATACTTTAGACCACTATGGTTTGTTCTTAGCTCAAATATTTAACCCATGAGATAGTGTCACCACATCTTCAAGGCATGCACTATGGCTTCCAATTCGAAGTCATGAGTAGCATAGAGCCTTTTGTGCTCTTTCAAATTTCTTGATTTGCAGCATACCACATGTCCATTGAAGTCCACCAAGCCATTCCTTGCATGTATCCATGCATACAACAAATTATGCATCAGGATCAATAATTCTAAAAATTGGTGCACTTGTCAACAAACTCTTCAAGTGTTGAAAACTCCTTGCACAATCCAGAGTCCATTCAAATTGTGCACCTTTATTTTGCAAAGATGTAATTGGAAGCACAATCTGTGAGAATCCTTCAATAAACCTTCTTTAATACCCTACCAGTCCTATGAAGGACCTTACTTCTACGACATTTCTTGGTGTTGGTCATTCCTCAATGGATTTTATCTTTTCTGGATCCACAACTATTCCTTCTTTGGAAATAATATGACCCAAATAATGAATCTGTGGATGATAAAATGAGCACTTGTTTAACTTTGCATAAATTTGATGCTCCCTCAATGCCTGCAACACCATGCTCAAGTTTTTCTCATGATCCTCTTCATACTTTGATTAAATAAGTATGTCATCCAGAAATGCAATGACAAATTTATTTAAATAACTTCTGAAAACTCAATTCATCAACACATGAAGACAACTGGGGCAATTGACAACCCAAATGGCACCAATGTAAACTCATAATGTTCATACCTTGTTATGAAGGTCGTCTTACTAATGTATTAATCTTTGATTCTCACATTGTGATATCCAAATATGAGATCAATCTTTGAAAATATCTGCGTGTCCCACATCTGATCAAAGAGGTCATCTATCCTTGGCAAAGGATACTTGTTATTTACCGTTACCTTGTTCAACTTCCTGAAGTCGATACAAAGTCTCAGCGTACCATCCTTCTTCTTCATGAATAATATTGGGGCACCCCAAGGTGACACACTTGGGCGTATATACACCTTCTTTAGAAGCTCTTCAAGTTGCATCTACAACTCCTTCAATTCTGGCGTACTCATCCTATAAGGATTCTTGGATATAGGTGTTGCTCCCAGCATAAGTTTTATAGAGAAATCAATTTATTTTTTAGAGGAAATCCTAGTATCTTCTTAAAGACATCCTCAAACTCTTTCAGTAATGTGCAGTTTTCAACATTTGTCACTTTATCCTTAGGTTCCTCTTCCATGGTATCTAGATATACTTGACATCCTTTCTTGTAGTTTTTCTTCAATTGCAAGGCTGAAACTTCTGTGATAGTCACAACCCTTGGAATTCCTTGAATTTTTCTTAAGTTTCCTTCCTCATCCAAGCAAGTAAATGCCTTATTGTAACAATATAGGATAGCATGATGCTCGTCCAACCAATCCATACCAATGAGGCAATCGTACGAGCCCAAAGGTATAATATTCAAATCAGCCTTTGTGCGCAATCCATTCATATCCATCAAACATGCCTTAACCATCTCATTAATTTTCCTTTTTGACCCTGTAGCTAACTTCACCAACCAAGGATTTCCAATCTTGCTTCTCAACAAATGATCTCCAGCACAATTCCACTATTGAATATATTGTTGTCATGGATTTCTCCCCACTTTCTCCATCATTATGGGATCCTTGAGAGTTGTATGTCCTTGCACAGTGTTTTTGAAAAATGGTGGATTAGCCATGTTACTAGAAAAATCGGTAAGTGCTGACGCAAACTAATCTTTGTAACTTCAACAAGAAATTAGAACAAAGCATGACATAATACAATCTTCTCCTTATATTTCCATTGTAATGTATACTAGTTCAATGAGGGATAAATGACATATCGTTTAAACGTCATTTGATCCTTTCTATTGTTGTCCTTTCTCTATCTCAAGGTCTATGAGATGTTGAACCTGTTGAGAAAAACAAACCAACAAAGAGAGAGAGAAACAATATATATATTCCAATGAAAACCTATGCATAAGATCAAGGAGTTATGCAATAAAAACATATACACTTTATAGGAAAGAAATGTATTACTGCATTATATTGATGAAAGTGGAGAATAAAACCTATGCCTTGATGTTGCAAGGTCCCTTCCGATGGCCCTTTTCCTCAACACACACACCTTTGCTCTTTTGATGAAGAGTATACACAGTCTGACTTGGAAAGCTATAGAAAAGCTATCACATGCACAATATTTAGTAGAATTATTCATACATAAGCCAGCCTAAATTTTCCAATGAGAGATCCCTCTTTATATAGAGTGAAGAGGGATGGATGAAGAGATTAGGATGATCCCACTAAATCATAGAAGTTAGTGTGATCCAAACTAATCAGAGGCCACCTCATCGTTTCGAAGATTCCATTCTATAACCTTCAAGAAATTCATCTTTTTCCTTTGTTTGAGCGTCGTCTCACCCTCAACATTAGCAACCTGTGACGACGTCGCAAGCCACTATGGTGCAGCATGCAACGATTGGGGATCATTGTACCCTTAACACTGGCAAGGTGCGACGATATTCTTTGATAGGTTTTTTCAATAAGGAAAAGATGATTCCATTTCTCATGGGAAAGTCTTATTTCTTCAATATCCTTCAGGGAATAGAGAAGTAGGAAATACACATATCATCAATGATAACGGGAGTGAAGAAAATAATGTGTAACATAATGTCCCCCAAAGTATGAAGTTGGAACATGTGATAGCTAAAATAATTTTTAGAATGTTTGTGTCGAGAACAAGGAGCACATCAGTCAGAAACCTGTCAACAAACAAGCATATGCATAATAACATACCATTTTCTAAGATAGTAATTCCCATACTCAGAATACAAGTGAACCTAACCATAAGTGTCAAGTAAATCATGGCCACCAATCATACATTGTGGCTCCATGTCATTATGATTCAACATAGCCATGAGAAATACACTATGGATATATGCTATAAAGACTCAAATTTGGACATAGCCACGAGAAATACACGGTGGATCTATGTGTCAATGTAGACTTATGAATACTCCATCGCAACCTAGATTCATGTGATAGTATCCAGGGACTTCATTTTCATCGTCCCAAAGTATGAATATATCCATGTGATTACATGTGTTGAATTTGAACATGGTAGAAACCACTTGATTACCGGTCATTAATGGATACCATTAACAAGTGCGAGGAAAATCACCATTGATGTCAATGACCCCCAAAGATACTCTAGTACAATCCAACGAATGTGAATTAATGAGATGAAGTTGAACACTCGATGAAATTTTCCAATCAGGGTCCAATGATGTGAACCCACTGTCAAAAATGAGGAAACCTTCCATTGAGGCATGCAGGCTCCAAGGTACTAAATGATTTCTAAGTCTAATTCTCGGATAATGAGTTGAAGTCGACAGGGAAAGAGTCATCATAGGAGGGCCTTAATGTATCCCCCATCAATGACATGAAAAAATGTAACATATTTGAAGTAGATCAGAGTATAAAGTGATTCAGGACTGACTCAGGGAAGGCCGACATGGTAAGAATTTGAGGAATGCAGATGGCCAACTCGATAAAGGCTTGTTTTGATTGAACTTATATTGAACATATTAATGACACGACAATTGTCTTGTCAACATTGACTCAAGGAGGACCAATATACAAACTTGTGGATTATCAAATGAGAGACAAATGGATTTCCCAACCCAGATAAAACAATGAAAAGGGGTGTCATGTTCAAGAGTGACTTACTTCCACTAACACATATACAAATATACATTTATTTCTCAATTTCCCCCCACCATTTCTGGCAAGTACCTATTTATTTTTACACAAGCTTGAGGAGGATAACATATTCTTGAAATTTAATCTCATCCTTCGGATGAGTCCCTCAGAGTATTTTTAACGAACCATAGGAAGGAGTGGTTCGGTCCCATATGGGCCTTTCGATGTTTGTTTTATGATTCCAAAGAAAGAAAACTCAAGGGTTTTTCATGTTTAGAGAGTTTGAAAAACACTTAAAGAAAACTCCAAAATGTCCTTTTTTTCGTAAAGTAGTCTGATGAGACCGAAAAAGAGAGAATATACTGCTCAACAAATGTTTTCTTCAAATACTTTTAAAAGATCTTAAAGAGTACTCCAGGGGGGTTCCTTTTTCGTATAGCCTTTACAAGTTTGAAAAAGTGATAAAAGTTTACTGGGTTACATTCTAATATATTTACGAGCGTAAGAAATAACAAAGACTATGCTCGACAATTTTTACTGAAAAAACTTAAAAGCATATTTACATCAACTGATTTGCAAAAACATGTAAAAAATGATAAAAGGGTTGATCCATATCAAAATTCCAATCACTCGACCTGTATCATGTAATATTGACACTTTGAAATGTTCATTAGGTTTTAACATAGGTGGAAAATAATTTCATTTTAGGTAAAAAATGGTAAAATAGGTAAAATAAGTCAAAAACAAATTCATTTTTACCACCCCTTTGTATTTCACCAAAACTAGTGTAAAAACCCCCATTTTCCCCCGATCTTCAAGTAACAATTCTGGTGAAATTTGTGGACTATTTTTCAAGTCGTCTCTATGAGGTTGGTGCTCTTCCTTTCCTCTCTCTTTCTATAGCAATTTCATTCAGGTTTTATGGTTATTTTTTAGTTTTATGGACACATTTACAAAGGGGAACACGCCTTCATATAATCACAGGTTCTCTATATCGAGAAATTTGACGATATGGGATCGTCACAGGGGTTACACTGATGAAGTGTAATGATGTCACACTATGGTAAACTTGGGACCTACAACGACTGCAACTCAAAAAAGAAAAAAGAAAGAAAGAACTAGGGAAGTCCCCAATTTTAGATTTTCAATGAACTAATTCATCTTTAAATGTTGTTTGGCAAACTTTGCACGGTTCATCATGCTCGAATGGTGGGAAAGAGAGCACGAGGAGGAATATTATATTGTAAGGAATGATCCCAACACAGTTATGGCACTCTATGGGTGTGGCTTGCTTAATTTCTTCAAAGTGCATGGCATGAGGGTCCAATTGGTTCTATTAGAGTACTTAGTCCAAATGTGGTCTGTGAATGAACAAGTTTTCCATGTTGGGGTACATACACTCACTTTGGAGATTGACGACATCTATTTATTGACTATTTTATCACAACATGGGTATCGAGTGTCATTATTAGGAGGCAGAGGAGGAGGTGAGCCAATATATTACTACGCCACACAACATTGCTTGGCTGGTACAAAGAAACATATAGGTAAGGTTCCCAAAAAGAACGTCCTTGATTTACCTTTAAGGACCGTACTCTTCACTATCACCCGTGTGGCTGGGATTGTAGATCCACACATGGAATTCCAGAGTCAGTTTGAGTATGACATCGAGTACATGGAGCCTAGAGTATTCAACTGGTGTGAGGGCCTCCTCAAGAATATGAAAAAACAATTAACAAAGTGCAGGACTGGTCAACTGAAACAATTTGGATATGGATCGATTTTGGTGTCCTTTTTCCTAGAAAGGGTCCCACTAATGCATCTTCAAAATGTGGATAGGGGTGTGGCTGATCAATGAGATCCTCACATGAGGAGGTGTGTCGGCTTGATGGTACGCCATGGTGGCATCCCAACTTTTACATATGGGCCTACCTTTTTCCAGTGGCTAAGAGATCAACTTATCATGATCAAGGATTACACTTATGTTGTGGCTGATTTCTATGGTGATCCCGATTTGGCACTACCCGAGTGTTCACATTGGGGAGACATAGGTAAAAATGATTTTTTCATTATATGTTGTTTTTGGTATGTTAATTATGAAATTTTTATGTTATGTATCCAAGACTAATCAAAATCTCTAAAAAATGAAGACGTGGGACCTTTCAGACCTCTAGGGTCATCTCCAATCTAGAGATGTGGAGAGGCAGATGCAACGATAGGTCAAGGAGTAATAGCTGAGGATATAGAGGAGATCAAACACAAGCTCTAGGGATTGACTATGGACATCCCTGACATTAGTGTGGATGAGTTACCTCGACGCTACCAATGCCATACTGTTGGTATTTCAACATCTATTGGTTGACTTCTCCGTCATGTAGCACGGTTTGTTATCATGAGAAACATCCATGATATATATGTATATGAAGCCATGTGATTCACTATTTTGGTCTCAATACACACATTTTTGCAACTTTTTGCATTATAATACAAAACTTCTACCAACTTAATTGTCTTTTTGTGTTTGTGTTTGGATTTATAAATTGTGCAAATTTTTATCTAAAACATAGTTGGCTAAAGCATATGTTAATGTATTTAGATATCTAGGAATGTGTTGATATTCAATGTAATCAAAATTCCTTTCCAAGAGGTGAATTCTCAAGTATACCCGTAATAGTGTAGGACTTATGATGGAATAGATGTTGCTTAATTGCAACACCACAAGTGTAGAATCGAGTCACACAATTAGATGATGGATGCCAGGTGAAATGGCGTTAGTCAATAACTCAATAACCACACTATATTCTGCAATGTTATTAGTTGCACGAGCTAGGAAAATACCGTGTAGACTTATCAACTTGTCCGTAGGTGCATAGATTGCCCATGCAACAGACACAAGATTTTGAGTACTGCGACTAGAACCATAAAAAAAAACAATATAAGGTAGCGAGGACGCCAACATTTGGAAACCAAGCACAAGGCAAGGTAAGTAGTTTGAGGGTAGAAAAAGAAATGACACAAATCACACTAGAATATGATACATTAAAGTACAAAGCACTTATGAAAAACATTTTAAGCATAGTACTTCTTTAGGTAAAGCCCGTTTCTAGGTTCACCCAAAAGTATTCCATCATAATCAACCAGCTCGTAAACCCCTTTCTCTAATACTCATTTAATGATATAAGAACCACACCATATGGGCTCAAATTTACCTGCCCCCAACAAGTCACGATTTCGGTCATAAAGGAGAACCAAATCGCCTTCATAAAAAACATGAGGTTTATCATGATTTTCATATTGAGCCTTAACACGTTTCTTATGAGTTTCTATTACTAACAAAGCATCACGATGAGTCTTGTCTAATTGAATTAAATACATGAAACAGTCTTCTTCAACTGTGGTGTTGGGGAGAAGTTCGACGACTAGCTTCAGAGACAGAATTTCACATTCAATCGAAATCACGACTTCGATATAATACACTAATTGGAAAGGCATGAAACCCATAGAAGATTTAACTGATGTCCGTTAGGCCCATAATGCTGAAAAAAGAATTGTATGCCAACTTGACTTACGAATCCCTCCCATCTGTCGAAGCATAGTGGTTAAAAGTTTGTTGATTTCTTCAACTTGGCCATTGGCCTATGGATAATACGAGGTTGAGTTTTCATGCTGTAAACCCAACTTATCGGTAAGCTCAAACATCATAAAATTGAAAAAATGGGTGCCATGGTTGGTGACGATGGCTTGAGGGACACCAAACCTAGTGATGATATGATTGAATATGAACAATGTTGCATTTTTCCCTATTTTATATAATGTAGGCATCGCCTCGGACCACTTAGTGAAATAATACACAACTACAATGATGTATCCATGCCCCCCAACTGAGTGAGGGTTACTTGTCATGAAGTCAATGCCCCATTTGGAAAATGGACCAACGGAAACTACAAGATAGAGAGGAGCAGAATGATATCGAATCTTATTATTATACGTTTGACAAGCGTGACATTTCTGAACTGCGAGAATGCAATCTGTGAAAAGTGAAGGCCAGAAGTAACCAGCTTGTAGGATATTTTGGGCAGTGGCATACCCAAACATATGATTTCCACATGCTCCAGAATGACAGTCATTTAGTTCTTGCTCAGCTTCATCATATTTCAGACATCATCGAAACACTAAATCAATACCACAGTGGTAAAGGGTATCACCAAGGATAATATATTGACGGGCTTGATACCTAATACGACGACGATCTACACGAGATACATTAGGCTGGAAATTTTGGGTTTGGAGATAAATGATGATGTATCCATACCATATATTGTTTGAATTGATCATAAAGAGAGATTCACCAGGAAAAGAATCTTCTTCTTCATTTGTTGTATCAATGGAGGGAATGTCACATATCAACTCAGCAAATACCAAATATTTATTTGACTTGGATTTATCAAACTCCAAATCAAACTCCTGGAGAATCAAAATAAATTTGGAGTATTTTACCCCTAGCAATTGTCCTGTAAGAATATGTTGCATAGGATTGAAATAATAAATAATTGTGGTTTTGCGCAATAAGATATAGTGACGAAAATGTTGGACAACTTGAACAACTACCAAGGAAAATTTCTCCACATGGATGTATTTGATTTCAGTGGTCATAAGACTCTGAATTAAATAGTAAATGACATGTTCCTCTTGCGAATCATCCTGTTGGACCATAACCATGGTGATGGTGTGATCCAAAGAAACCAAATATAGGAAGTAATCTCGACTGTAATCTGGGGGATATAATAGTGGTGTGCAGGTTAATGCAAGTTTCAAAGAATAAAATTATTTGTTCAAGGTGTTGTCCCACACAAAATCATGACCCTTCTTAAGAAGTCAAGTGAAACCTTTCATTAGTTCGGCATAGTTAGGAATGAATCTTCGTAGAAATTTTTCATTCCCTTGAAAACTTTGGAGTTGGTGTAAGGTAGAAGGAGGAGGAAAATTAATGATGGCTTCAACCTTCAATGGATCCACTCTAATCCCATGCATGGAAACAATAAATCCTAGAAGTCAACCAAAATCCACATAGAAAACACATTTATGCGGATTCAATCGTATACGATAATATCGACACCGGAGAAAAATAGCTCTTAAGTGTGTCGGGTGATCTTGACGATGCATGGAATGCGTAGGTAAATCATCAAGATAAGGTTTTACAATATGCTTGATGTCATGAAAGGCATAATACATAGCTCTTTGAAAATTCACACCATCATTCTTGAGACTGAAAAGGAGTTTACGGTATGCAAAGGTACCCCAAGGAAAAATAAAGGCATTTTTGTGTTGATCCATGGGTAAAATATTTATTTGATTATAGCCGAAAAATCCATGCATCAGAGAGAAAAATTCACTTCCGGCACAATCATCGACAATTTGGTCGACGAAAGGGTTTGGATAATTATCTTTAGTGAAAGCCTTGTTAATATACCTATAATCAACACACACACACACACATTGTTCCTTGTTTTTTCGTGACCAAAAAAAGATTGGACACCCAATCAGTCAATGATACAGGGTAGACAAAACCGACTTTAAGAAGTTTCTCAACTTCAATTTTGATTGCAACAGATTTTCATGGATGAACTAGGCGAAGTCGTTGTAAAATGGGCTTAGCGTCAGGGTATGTCTTAATTTCATGTACAACGATATCTGGATCAATTCCAAGCATCTCTTCATAACTATAAGAAAATACATCACATAATTCTTGGAACATGGCCTTGTAAGTTTGAATCTCATTGGGAGAACATGAGGCACCTATGTGAACATTTTCCACAATTCCAGGATTAATCAAAATATCTAGGGGGATAGTTGGTGAAATATTTCCCAAGTTTCCTTCATAAAAAACATCACGTGTTGGTTCTAGAACCGGGGGAATATTAATAACTGCGGACGGATTCGAAATCCGTAGATAACTATCCATAGTCTTAGGTTCTAGGAAGAGGATAGAAAAATGATGTCCATCATCCCATGGTGTGTCTTCCATAGATATAACTTCCATGATTGTTTCATCAGTGTGAAATGGATCAGGAGATGTATCAAAGGGAGAGTGAGGAGAAGGAGATGTCGATTGAATATCTTGATAATACAATTCAACCGGACTTAGTGGAATTTGGTCGCCATAACGAGGACATTCTTCCAAGCTAGGTACTATCCAAGGGTCATAGGACTCATGGATTTCACCAACACTGGTCGAAATCATGTTAATAGAAGCGACAAGAGGAGGAGGAACATCAGGTGGTGGAATGGGGAAAGTGCCCATTAACGATGAATCTTTCAAAAGAGCCACACCAACATTCTCATAACCAGGAGGTGTTTTTGCTATGAAAGGAACATTATTAGTGAGCGAATCAAAACTAAAAAAGGCGAGTTGATATACCGTAACAAATTTACATTGGTGAGGGAAACGTATCACATGAAAAATAGTAGAAACAACTGTGCGAATAGCATCAATCCAACTATGTCCAAGTAAGAGGTTGTAATCGAGAGGTGCATCAAACATCTCAACCTAAACAATAAGAAATTTTCCTTCTAATGCAATAGTTAATGTAGGAAGAACACCATAAGGTTTATACCCTGTACCATTAAAATATTTTAATGTGTTATGTGACTCGGTAAGGGCAGGAGAGCCAATGGATTTCCAAAAAGTGACAGACATGATGTAAGTTGAAGCTCCTTCATCAACAATTGTTCAAAAAATATTCTTGGTTTCCATAATTACTTGTATTTGAAAAGCTAATTGATGAGGGAGTCTTGTGATGTGCTCTTCCAAGTCAAATATTATCAAATTCATATCAGTAGGATCGATTCCACCAATATTCTTTAACATTTCCTTTCATTGAGTAGGAAAACTTTGAAGGACGTCAAATGCCGACATCACAGATGGTGCATGTGCAAGATCTTCTACAATACTGTAGTTTTGGGTTGCACGTGCATGTGGGTTAAATGATGACTTTCGAACGACACCCTTAGGAGGAAGACGAATGAATGTATCAGGATTAGGTCATTCGATATGAAGAGTACCATTGGGAGACAGAGCGGATGGAGGAGGTTGATCATCAACTTTCTCTTTATAAGGATAATAATCTTTGGTTCGAGTAGTGACTGCAACTTAATTTTTCTTGGATTCACCAATACACATAAGCACATAAAATATGGTAAAGGGATAAGGTTGGTCATGAATAACCAGCTGGGCCTACTATTGAGAAGGAAAATTTTGTGAAAAAAAGACAGGTGTAGGGGGAGTCCCGATTCCTTGGAGGAATCGAGTAAGTTCTGCACATCTCAGACAATATTTCATGTAATGGTCCTCGCCAAAAATAAGGCAATGATAATGGGGTTTTATCTTTTCTTTATCATCAACAGGTTGAGTTTTTTGTTTATCTACTTGCTGATTATTATTTTTATCCTCTTTATTCTTACCCTTCCCTTTCTTCTTATTTTGAGATTTACCGGTAGTCATATACTAAACTGTATTCACCTCAGAGGTTTTACCGAGAGAAGCAGTAGGAGGAGTAACATTTTGTACACTGGTAGTAGTAGGTTTGGGATTGAAATGATTGACTTGTTTTGTCTGAGTCCATGTATAAAAATTTCCAATCAGACCATCAACAAAATGAGATGTTATCGTAAGCATTGGGGTTGGATTTGTAGACGAGTGAGGAACATCAGGGATCAAGTCATACAATGTGCCTGTTTGAGAATAAATGAGATCCAATTATTGGGCATGGTTGATCTCCTATTCTTAAGTGACGACACCTCCCATGGAAACATCATGAGCTATAGGATCGATGAGTGACTTTGTGAACCACTCATCCAATAATTGATCAGGAAGAGGAAATTTTATTAATCATTGTAGAAGAGATGTGGGTAGAAGAGGATTGTTTAAATGAACTTAAAATTTAAATTGTTTAAATTAATCGTTGTTTGATGAATATGATCTGAGATGTGGGTAGAAGAGGATTGTTTAAATGAACTTAAAATTTCCATTCATGTCTCATACCGTATTGGCAGTTTGTAATGTGTCAAGAAATCCATGGATAAGGTGTTGAAATCATTGAAGAAACCTCTTGGAAATTCGATGTACCATTTGGCAGCCGAACCCGTAAGAGTGCGTTGGAAAAGACATAGTTGTATGGAGTCATCCATCAAGGAGTTGGATGAACACCAAAGATGAAAGTCATGAAATTATTGTTTGGATATTCTCTCGATTGAATATCAAACATGGGAATGTCCGACAGTAATTTAGCAGGTATAACCGACCAAAAATGAGAATGTAAGAAAGGATCATTCAAAATTCGAGACAAATCTGGTAAATCCAAAGTAGCTAGAAATGGAAATTGTTTGTTAACTTTAGGAAACTGATAAATTTGGGGAGGTAATCTCGTAGGTATACTAGTAGGACCATAATCTGTTTGCAAATAGTTATAGGGTCCAATAAAATTCAGTTGAGGAGGATTTTGTGTCAAGTAGCCAACATTAGTTTGTTGATTTGGCATGCCGCCTTGGAAAGGAGCATTGGATTGGAAAGCTTGACCCCAGGTAGGGTTCAAAGTGTCTGGAAACAGTTTCTTGGGATAAGAGGGTATTGTTAGAACACGCATAATTTTGATCTTTTGAGATTTATATATTTTACCTCTTAGAAATAAAATTTTACCCAAAAAAGAAAGAAACCTAGAAAGAGACCTTTTAAAATTAAAATAAATCCATTGGTTGTTATTTATCAATAAGGCGCTTATGGTTTCTATCGCCAATGAGTTACTCTAATTTGATCGAATGGTCATAATGATCTATGAAGTTTTTGAAGCTGCTTAAAATAAATCCTTTAACGATCGCTTCGCAGCGTCATGCTTCGGGTATTCCAACAAACCTAAACAATGAAAACCCTGAAACTCTGAAGTTTCGAAGATAGCCACTCATGACTTTTCCTAAAGGACTTATGAACACGAGTCATATGAAACGTGTCCTGTAAATATATTTTATTGGGTTGACACATGGCACTTATTTTTGACATTTACGTTGGATGATTCACACATTTTCAAGTGACACGTGCCACCTCTCTTTTCTTGACACGTCATCAGAATGACATCATCTCTGCCACATCAATCCGAGAGATTACTCTTCAGGAGTTTTTGATTTCACAATCCCAGATTATCAAAGCGTCGAAGTAAAGTGATTACAAAAAGTGAAAATGGTTTTCAAGGAATTAATAAAATGGTTAACAACTTTAATTAGTCATGATTAAGTGTTAATTAATCACTTCATAGTTTCGGACTTCAGGAGATTTCCACACTGTCACATCCAAAACTTTCGAATGTGAACCGTCTAAATATCAACGAAATTTATGATTTGTTAAGGTTAATGATTTCAAATAAAGATTGTGAATCACCAGGTAATGAATTCCATTAATTTTAATAAATGCTTCATCAGTAGAGCTATACGAAGACCAATAGAATTTTTGAATAAAGCACTTTGAATTTCAAAATTGTTTTTACCATTTGCAATTAGCAGTTTTTATTCAGTGTAGAGATTACAAACTTCTCTTGTCACAGGTAGGATAATTTTGTTTCCTTGAGGATTATGGCACCATGAAAATATACAAATAAGCTTGATGCATCAGGTGATGATTCAAATCCAAACACAAATGTGCTATCAAACACAACTCCATAAGTTGCAGACGCCATTAAAACTTGGAAGAAGGTGTTCGGTATCTTGGAGCATGATATTATTAACTGTCTAGATGAGTTTGTGCAGGAACAAAATGAGTCTTTTTCAGTTAATCTTAGATTCATAGCAAAGTCAAAACTGCATAAGATCGCTGCACGACCCATAATTATACCCTACAGTGATATGATAAATTGGGCTTTGGAACATGTCGACATCCAAACCAGGAGTGTCATCAACTACCATCAGGTCGTTGTCAGCTCTTTCTGACAAGAGAACCTACAAGTAATGTAAAATCCTTCCCCTACCCCTAAATATAGTTACAATGCCACATTTATTCTAGATTTTGAGAGAAGGGAATGCAATCAATATGGTAGAAATGGTCATGATATAGTCAAGACCTGGTGGGGACATCTAGAAAAATTCAGAGCCGACGCTCATGTTTTGTACGCCACAGTGTCTTTAGATGCTCATATGTTTTATATAGCCATGATTCTCTATCACTTGTTTGGTAAGAAGAACCCTACACATTTCTCAGTTGACTGGGTAGCCATCATGAATGAGGTCGTCGAGGGTTATACCTTCAATTGGGATAAAATGCTATCTGATAATTTGGCCAAGGAAATCACTGAGTATAAATAAGAAAAATAAAAAGGGCAACCTGCTCCTTTTTACATGTCAACGTATGTTATGGATTCCATTTGTTTCATGACCCATTTTCCCCCGATGAACTGGAGTTGGACCCCGGCCAGTTCTGAGCCAATTCATTTCTACCACTCCAAATTATGGGAGGAGAACGCCCAAGATTTCTCTTACAAAATATGTCACAACATTGTAGTGCATGTTCATATAGCTATTTATGGTCACCCACCACCCCAGATTTCAGAAAATATTATGGGGAAATTAGGCACACTTGTAGACTAGTTCATTGAGGAGAACTTCTCCTATATCAGAGTATTTGGTTGTTCTGTTCCTCCTCATGAACTTCCACATTTTTTACCCCATAGGTTGGTGTGTAGAGAAGTGGCATATCAGAAAGTAGCAGGAGCTATCAGCAAGAAGTTGAAAGAAACTTAGAAAAAGGTTTGGCCAACTTTTCCCATTCAAGTTGGCATGTTCACACTATTAGATTTCGGTCATTCTAAAGTTGAGGCCACAACCCTGGAAGATGTCAAATTAGTTGACATCGAGTTCAAGAAGCATGATCCACGTAATATAGTGGAAAATATTCTGGCTCAGTTTAACTTGAAGTGATACATCCATGAGAATTCTCCTTATGACGAAATGTTTAGGGGAGTTATATCCTATAAGGAAGTCTAAAGTAGATTCCATACTCTGCCTCTTGACCAACAAGATGGTTTCCTTATCTTTCAAAAACACAGACGAAATAGTTTACCAAAGATATTGCAAGGACAGTCAAAACCCATGCATCCTTCACAGAAAGCTAGACCTACAGGATTTGAGCCAAGTTGCTCCACTAAGCACAAAGTTGAGGAAGTCCCCAAAAGCCTAGAAGTGTTATTTCATGAAATAAGTGTTGGATTACTGAGAGGGGGGGTGAATCAATAATAGAGCAATTTAATCCTTTTTAACCATATAATCCAGGTTTTATATCAATGTAGCATTATCATCCAATAACTGTAGAGAAAATAAGCAATGAAAAAATACACATACACAGTACACTAGTGTTTTACGTGGAAACCCAAAGCGGGATAAAACCACATAATGCTTTTTCTTATATGTCTTGAAGAATTACATTAATTGGAAGCACAAAATTCCTTTGTTTTCTAGCTGCAACTAGAAGGAGGCTCCAACCCCCTAGTTTCTCAAGCTACAACCTAAGGGAAGCTCCAAATCCCCAATTATCTGGCTACAACCAGAAGGAGGCTACAAGCCCCTATGTTCTCCGTCTACAACTGGAAGGTGGATACAACCACCTGTCCTTGCCCCGTCCAACTGCTCTGAAGTAGAAGTGGAATGATGGAACCACTTTCACACTATCACTCTAAGATATACCACTGTAAACCTATACCAATAAACATGAACCATGAATCAACCATGCATTAACCTCTACCTCAACCTGTACCAAAAACAAGTGCATCAACCATGCACCAACCTGTACTATCCCACCTGTAATCAACCTATACCATAAACAAGTGCATAAACCATGCACCAACCTATACCTCAACCTATACCATGAACAAGTGCATCAACCATGCACCAAACGTGTACAAATAACCTATCACAAGAACATGTCACAACAACTTGTCCAAACAACCTATCAAAACAACCTGTCTCATCAGTTTTATCAACCAAATCAGATCTACTCACCAAGATCAATCACCAAGACAACTCTCAAATATGTGCATCAACCAAGTATAACACAACAACTCATAATCATCACCAAGATCAATATGTGCTTCTGATAATACAAGTATGCTACATCATCCATAAACCATGTGTCAACAATACTACTAACAAGTGCCTCCAACCATGTACCAAGTATGTACCAATAATGTATCAACTACTCATCAACTATGAATTATCAATATGTACGAAAATCATCAACTGATCCAGATGGATATTAGTGTCCACCCACCTTTTCCAACTAGCTCAACACAGTTTTCTGACAATTTTGACAATTTACTATTTTTAGCAGTTTTAACTTCCGGGGCCATTTTGAGGGCCTAAATGAAGGTTTTTCGGGATTGATATCCTCAATGATATCCAAAGGAACAATTGAGCCCAAAAAATGAATATCCTCGATGATGCCTTTCCAATGGGCTATCACACGCCTAAAATGGAGATCGTATGCAAAAGTTATGATCCCGAGAAGTTGATGTACTAACTTGCCCAAACGGGGCCCACATGACTTTTGGCACTTCATCTCCTAGTGTTAGGTTTTTGGATGTATAGGTTTTTTGGAATTCTTTTTTATTATAAAAAGGCATTCAGAGCCTCATTTTAATCTTCTTCTTGCGAATGCGCAGAGTCGTCGCATCTCTTGTCAGAGATAAGCCACCACCATTCCAGCAAGCTTGTTTCCACTGCATTTTATAGTTTCAACTTATTTCGTTATTGAATAGAAAACCAATTTTACTGTATATTTGTTATTTTGTGTTAAGAACCTATTAATAATCTGTATTCATTTCATTCTGCTCATGAAATCCGGATCATTGGTATCAGAGTGGTCTGCTCCTTGTCATCTTAATGCATGTCCCCAACGAGGTCGGAGTACAAAGAGCTGGGTATCGAGCTTGTTTCTCTTGAGGATAGAAGCTCTTGCACGCCCAAGCGACCTCTCATGGAAGGAGAAAAGAAAGATGATGGGACAGGAGATCCTTTCAAACTTTTGATTGAGGAAGCCCTCACACAATAGAGGAATGAGATTATGGATAGTTTTGCGCAAATCCTTCGACGACTATCAACAGGTGACGCATCTTCTTCAAATGGAGGCACTGCCCCCTTCAAGGTACAAATAAACTTTGATATTATTATATTTGAAGGTTAGATAGACGCATATGTTGTAGACAAGTGGTTGAATCTACTAGAAGGGTATTTTTCTGTCCATAACTTTTCAAATAGAGAAAATATTACTTTTGCGCTCCTCAAAGCCATTCCCCATGTCAAAGATTGGTGGGAAAATTTCTGTGAGCAAAAGGAAACCGAGGAAACCTCATTATTTTTAGTCACAACCACCTGGGAATCCTTCAGGGATGATATTAAGGAACAATACTACCCTGTCAGAAGTTATGACGACCTGTATACCAAATTGACCACACTGCGGCAAGAAAGAGACCAAGCAGTGCCAGATTTCACAAATATCTTCCATACCTTGCGCACCAAGCTGGGCATAAAATATTTAGAGAGACATCTGGTGCTCAAGTATTGTGGTGCTCTGCATAGATACATCCAGACTAAAATGAAATTTCTAGACATCTCATCCTTGGGCGCGACCTACCGATATGCCATCAAAATCGAGCAGAAGCTCAAACAAAAGAAGCAACAATTTGGGCCTGGTAAACCCTCACAACAAAATCCGGGAAAGGGCGGCACCAACCCATAGAAAAAAGGACAGAGAAAATATGGACAATATCAGGACAACTAGTCCAAGCCACAAGCAAAGAAGGACACCAGAAAGACAAAGAAAGATACCAGGAAGTGGTGCGACTTCCATAAGAGCTCTTGGCATAACACTGCTGACTTCCACTCAAAGCAGTTGTTGGTGGTCAAAGTGAAAGCCTATGAATCAGATGCGGATTCTGACTCTGAGCCAGAACCAGAAAGGGGAAGACAGATCATTGACACAGAACCCAGTGCCACCGTTGCTACCACCAAGCTCCAACCTGGTGAACTAGACGAGCCAAAAGAAGGATAGTGTCTCTTCCATTCAAAAATGTGGGTAAAAGGCACCCTATTGCACTTCATCATTGATAGAGGTATCCATAAGAACCTCATCTCAGCAGAGGTTGTTAAGTGTCTCGCCCTACCAACAACACCGCACCCACAACCCTACACCATTGGATGTCTCCGCCAAGGAAGCGATCTCCGTGTCAGCCAATAGTGTCGACTGTTGTACGAAATCAAGACCTTCAAAGTTGAGGTATTATGTGATCTTTCTCCTCTCGAAGTTTGTGATGTTCTTTTGGGCCAACCTTATTTATGGAAACATAATGCTGTATATGAGTCTAGGCCTCATAGTGTTATTATTTCTTGGAACAGGAAATTGTACAGTATACTCAAGGCAGTCCCACTTAGTGCTATTTACTTGATCTCTGCTAAGCAATGCAGGAAGGTCATCTCTCAGACAGGGAATTTTTTCTTCTTTGTGATTCACTCCAGAACAAGCGAAAGATCACAACCACATCTAGGGTCTCTGCAGCTGACCTTTCCACATAGTAGAAGAAAGTAGATAAGGTCATGGAAGAATACTCGGATATCTTCTCCTCAGGGGTACCTCTGCACTACCAGGTCAAGCACCCCATCGATATGACCCCCGACACACCGCTACCCAATGGGCCAGTCTATCGCCACTCTTTGTTAGAGAATGAGGAGATCAAGCAACAAATCCAAGAACTTCTCCACAAGGGGAACATCCTTCCCAACTCATCACCTTGCGGGAGCCCAATCATGCCGGTACAGAAGAAATATGGAACCT
>SNQJ01S0056029.1:44127-59935 GCA_010110895.2 Picea sitchensis
AGCTCGGATCAAAGCCTTCATGAATCTGGGACAAGTTGTTCCTCATTTAACACTAGCTACTCCTACTGGCACCCTGAATACAACAGGACAAGAACCTTCCACAAATATTACTTCTCCTATTACATCATTAACCACTTTACAGAATATTAGCACTTTGTATGTTTTGTTTGGATGATAGAGAAATGATAGAGGTAACTATTTCAACCAACGTTAGGTTGGATTTTGACCTTTCCAACAAGAGAGGGCTCTCTCGGACATACAACTATTTGAGATATTCAAAATATTTAGCGATACGTGTACAAAGGTCAGATTCTTCCATGGTGTAAAATTTAAGGTGGTAGGACAAAACAAAAGAGCATGGCCATTGGGAAATGGGGTCCATTCTTGAAAAAGTATGAAGAGTTATAAGCTATGTATTTCCAGAGGGAACATAGGAAAAATAGGTATGATGTTCATCCAAATAAGTAATATGGGTTGTCAGAGGAGAGGGAAGGAAATAATACTATCATCAAGAGGCATCTAATAGAGGGAGAATCTCTTGGTGTAGTATTATAAGAGGAAACATGAGGGCTGTCTACTGCAAGCATAGCACCAATAACAAGTGAAGTATGAAAAAGTAACCAAAAATACATAACAAGTATAATCGATGTGAGAAGGAGCACCAACAAAAATGAATTCCTTCTATTACTTAAATATTATTACTAGCAACAAAACACATTCATGAATATGAAGGATAGGAAAACACACTGAACATCAACATCGTGATGAATCTCCGCTATCTTAGAAAAACCTTATCTACTTATATTAAAATTTCATAAGAAACTACAAAGTTCTCCTACTACGAGGGCAAGCCCCTCTCCTATTTTCTAGGGAACGTTATATTTTCAAGCCCCTCTCCACCTGTCTGCATCACCACAAAATTTCCTAAAAGATACTTAAAGTAGCTTGTAATTTATTTCAGTTTTGCAATTTCTTCCTTTAATGTGTCAAGCCAAACAAGTTGAATTTCTCTAGTACCTTTCATCATTTCAACTTTAATCTACTTCTTCCGTCATTTTCTTCTTTTACTTTCTCCAGCTTGCATGTAGGATCCATTTGCATATCCATTGATGATTAAATCCTTCATGATAGGATTTAGTTTAATTCCTTCACCTGACTCTATTTCATCTGTAGGCTCTATGTGAAATTTTGTTTCCAATATTCGTGCAACAAGATTTTCTTTCCTCTTCATCGATAATTTTGTCAGATTATTTGAACATCCCAGTTTGATGAAGGTTGTTGGATCTATCTTCTCCATTTCCTCTGGTTTTCCTAGAAGCACGACCTTACCTCCCTTAGCTGTACAAGAATTAGACAAGCGATTTGATTCATAATTACCATGTTCTGGAATAAAACGTTAATCTCCAACAATAGAGAATTGTCACCCATGTTTTGAATAAAAGTCATCATTGAGTTTTAATCATGGGCTACTGACAAAAGTCCTTGCATGGATAACAACTTATCACGTTCGGACATTGATTTCAAATGATGAGCCTTCGAATCATTTTTTTGGCGACGCTCACCTAGCATCGCATGAACAAAAAGTACCCAAACAAGTGTCCTGAGATTATTACTAGCCATCAACTTTCCCTTTCCACATGAAACCCTTGGATTTGACATATTCAATGATATTTTGACACTTGACATCGAGGTGTGATTGAGTGGTTTCGAGCTCACCCACTTTTCCCCTTGATATGCATCTGGTGGTGCCACGTGCCTTTGAGATGAAACCTTGGTATTCCTATTGGCCCACTTTCAAAAGATTAACCTTCACGTTAGTTTTCGGCCCTATATGCTCCACGATCATCGGTCTGTGACACCCACAATCTGTGACCCACTGGGTCCCATCAACTTCACCTTTCCTCTATATTTAGCCCCATCCACTAAATGTGGCCCCATTCGCTAGTCTATCACTCCTCTATACAGATTTATCCTCCTACTAAGTCCTGAGACTTGGACTCCATATGAAATTTTTTATAGTGATAACATGGGCTCCAACTGGGGATGCTATCCTCCCTACAAGGTAGCAAAGAACAATAGACCCTGTGCCTTATCCATTGGGGATTATCCTACAACATATGTGTATAATAGCTTGACCTGTCACCAATTTCTGTTAAAAACCACAATTTGCACACTGCTCTCACTTAGAGGCTGAACGCTTTATTTGGAGACCTAAACTTGAAAATGCGTGATGTACAAGCTTATTTGTGCCTACCTACCCTAACTACTCAAATGTACTGCCAGTCAAGCGAAATCAAAATTCCAATGCAGCCATGCCAACATTTTACCCATTGCTTGTTTATTTAGCATATGCTTGCCCCAAATCCTGTTCACTGATAACCCATTCGAGAAGTTATATATGAATTTGAATCTTGGAATTTCAAAAATATTGGGACTGTTTATTGTCTCCAGCAAAATTTCAAATGGATCTTTCAACACATGCATAAGACAACAATCATGTTTCACTTCTTCCACTGCATTCTTTCTTTCATGCGATTTACCATGTTGATTTCCATTAAGAGACTGAAAAATCCATTGATAGTGATGGAAGTAACTACCTCCTGGATCAGAAGACAACACTGGCTAAAAATAAACCGCTAGTGTAAAAAGGTCCATATCTAATACTAATGTTGATTGGCCATTATCTTCATCTCTGATATTACAATCCATCTTAAGCCTTAAATTTTGAGTGTTATAATTTTCCATATAACATGCCACAGGGTCATGAAAACCATGAAAAATTGTTTCTTCTTGATGAACAAAAACATAAAGACAAGCCTCTTTCATAAGTGTTTGTTTCTCTTGCTCTATTTCTTCTGTTCTGAGAAAATTTTCAAATTAAATGGCATAAATAGGTTTGTCTACTCTTCCATGCATATCAACAAAAAAATTCATACATTCTTGAACATCTTCAAATATGACAACCATATAATGTGTATCAAGAGTATCCTCTTGTTCATCAAATATTTCTGGTTTGGTTTTATTAACCTTCTGGAAATTTGCTTGAGGACTGTCATTTTGACTTTCAAATGAATGAAGGGGAATACATTCTTGTTCATAATATTCTTTCAAATGTGGAAAGATAACATCATGAACTATTTCAGAGTCTAGAATTCCCATGGATGTGTTTTCAAAACCATGATTTTCAAAGGAATCAAACAAAACAACTGCCTCTTCATTATCTTTCTGTATTTCTTATTGGAAAGTGGCATACACTATTTTGTTTCTTTCCTGAAACTCTATGTCATTTGTTTGTTCATTGCTTGAATTTTCCATAGATACAGTTTCATAATCCTCATCCATGTCTAGGCCACTTAGAATTTGAACAACCACATCAATCATAGGGGAAGAAAGACAACTTTGAAACACTTTGTCTTGCTGGAAATATTGTTGAATATCTTCATCAATTTTAGAAGAATGCAAATGACTTTGAACAACAATGCTTTTACCAATTTCCTTTGTCGGATCGTGATTGGCTCTCAACAATTAAAAGGAAGAGAAGCATAATGGAAGGTATCTTTCACTTGCAAATCTATTGCTTTCTTTAAATTCAACATCATCCTTGAAGGGTTTCTAATTTGAAACATTGTGATTTTTCTTGAGAAATTTGAAAGAAGAAAAACATAATGGCAAGGTTCTGACTCCCGATTCAAATATTTCTTCATTTCCTTCATTTCTGTCATATGCATATTTTCCAATTTCTTTAGATTGTTGAACACACTTATTTTTAGACTCCTCTTTGTCCGATGGCTACAATTCTTCGTCAATTTGTTTCAGTGAATCAATGTGATTGGGCATCAACACACATTCCTTTGTTTCAATGATGATCTTATAATTCTCTTTCAAAAGTTTGAATGAAGAAAAGAATAAAGGCAAATAATTTCCTTCAGTTGTTTCAATACCTTATTCTTTGCAACCGTGACATGTAGGCTGATGAATCTCACTACAATGTTGAAAAGGAACATTTTCAGGGAGGGAACACAAAGTTGGTTGTTCTAAGAAGTCAAAATCATAATCATCATCAAATTCATCATATATAGGCACATCGATAACATTTGCAATGTCATCTAGCAATAAAAAACTTGGAGCATCGACTTGTTTCTCAACCAACAGATTTGTAAACTCATCTTCTTGACTATGTACAAATGAATATATGAAACAATAATCTCCATGCTTATCATGGGGTGGATCATAAGCTACATAAGGGCCCTTTCTTTCAATAAGTGGGATATAATATTTTGCAAAATCATTAGCATTCAAAACTTCAAGAGGCCCTATGATACCATCACTTTTATACTCAAGATTCTAGTCAATTGTTTTATGTTCATATTCACTTTCATGTCCTGGAGAATCCAACCCCTCATTTCTAATATTTTCACATGCTAGGATGTTGTGTTGAATCTCTTGAGAATCATTAAACATTTGCTGTAAGGATTTAGGTTTTCTTTCCATCAAGAGGAAAGACAAATCTGGGTGAAAAGTAGTGGCATACTAGAGCATGGCAACAACTTCAGTGGGTTGAATTTATTTGGGTAGATCATAATAAATACTAGAAAACCTTCTACCAAATGTGGAAATAGTCTCATTGCTTTTCCCTTTCAAGGAATAGACTTTTGTAAGCTATAGGTCCATAGATTTTTTTTTTTGCCCCAAAACTTCGAAAAAACACTCTTCAATTCTTCCCATGAGCTAATTGTCTCTAGCTACAAATGTTTAAACCAGTATTTGGTATCCCCCTTCAAGGATTTAGAGAAGGCCCTCACACAAACATAATCATGATCAATCTAAAACAAATCTATAAAATGTTCAAAATCTTGGATGTGTGTTTTAGCTGTGATGGCATTAGGTTCTCCATCAAACACAAGTAGGTACTTATAATGCTTTGGAGGAAAATTACGAAGGATGTGAGGTAATTTTAAGGGTCTGTATATATGATGAATCTTGGAGGGTGTTGGATCAAGTAAAGGAGGTGAAATATCAGCCTTGGTTCATGAGTCTCATCAACTTGGTTATGGTCATCACATGGCTCAGATGGAAGATTTTGATCAAGATCAATGATAAACTGAGGGGATATATGTACAAATTTAAGAGGAGGAGGATATATAATTGCAAGATTCTCATGATCATCATTTGAATGCAGCAGGTAAAGAAAATTTTGTTTAGCATGTTCAGGAAAGGATAAAAGGTAATAAAAAAAATATTACGTCTTGGAAAAAACTCAACTTTAGGTACTTGTTTTCTCCCATGATTTTTTTTCATACCTTTGTCAAGGGGTCTCATATTCTAGTGGAGTCTCTGAATTGCATTTGAATCTTGAGTGGAGTCACCAATAATGTTTTGGAATATGTATTCTGCATTAAGAGTGGAGTCACCATTGAAAATTTAAATTTCTATATTCTTGTAGCAGTGGAATCACCTTCAAACTAATTTTTGATGTGTGGAGTCGCCATAGCAGGAATACAATCAATATTTGTCTAAGTGTCTCTTTCTCTCATACCTTAGAACTCAACTATGTCGTTCTTTCCCAAGGAAATTTTCACTTTCGTTCCCCAACAACGGCGCCAGAATGTTAGCGCGTTGTAAATTTTTTCCGTCTGATAGAGAAACGATAGAGGTAACTATTTCAACCAAATTTAGGTTGGATTATGACCTTTACAACCAGAGAGGGCTCTCTCGGACATACAACTGTTTGAGATATTTAAAGTATTTAGCGATACATGTACAAAGTTCAGATTCTTCCATGGTGTAAAATTTAAAGGTGGAAGGACAAAATAGAAGAGCAGGGCCATTGGGAAATGGGGTCCATTCCTGAAAAAGTATGGAGAGTTATAAGCTATGTATTTCCAGAGGGAAAAGAGGAAAAATAGGTATGATGTTCAGCCAAATAAGTAATATGTGATGTCAGAGGAGAGGGAAAGAAAGAATACTATCAACAAGAGGCATCTAACAGAGGGTGAATCTCTTGGTGTAGTATTAGAAGAGGAAACATGAGGGTTGGCTACTGCAAGCAGAGCACCAATCACGAGTGAAGTCTGAAACAATAACCAAAAATAAATAACAAGTATAATCGATGTGAGAAGGAGAACCAACAAAAATGAATTCCTTCTATTACTTAAATATTATTACTAGCATCAAAACACATTCATTAATATGAAGGACAGGAAAACACACTGAACATCAATACCATGATGAATCTCGGCTATCTTAGAAAAACCTTATCTTCTTATATTAAAAATTCATAAGTAACTACAAAGTCCTCCTGCTATGAGGGAAGGCCCCTCTCCAGTAAGTCCAACCATTCATTTATCATTTTGCCTCCAAGTCCAACCATTCATTTATTATTTTGATAGTATATATATATATATATATATATATATATATATATATATATATATATATATATATATTACATAGGGAATTAAAAACGGATCATCTTCCCCAAGATTCCAAAAATAGACATTGGTCACAGAAGGAGTAACGTACAGAAAATGAACTCCTATTTTCTAGGGAACTTTATAATCAAAACTGACATATTCAAGATTTTACCCTGTACGCCACGTGTCTGCATCACCACAAAATTTCTTGAAAGATACTTAATGTAGCTTGTAATTTATTTCAGTTTTGCAATTTCTTCCTTTAAGGTGTCAATCCAAACATGCTGACTTTCTCGAGTACCTTCGATTATTTCATCTTTAATCTCTTTCTTCTGTCATTTTCTTCTTTTACTTTCTACAGCTTTCATGTAGGATCCTTATGCATATCCATTGATGATTAAATCCATCATGATGGGATTTATTTTAATTCCTTCACCTGACCCAGTTTCATCTGCAGGCTATGTGTGAAATTTTGTTGCCAATATTTATGCAACAAGATTTTCTTTCCTCTTCATCAATAATTTTGTTAGATTATTTGAACATCCTGGTTTGTTGAAGGTTGTTGGATCCATCTTCTCCATTTCCTCTAGTTTTCCCAGAAGCATGATCTTACCTCCCTTAGATGTACAATAATTACACGAGCGATTCGATTCATGGTTTCCCTATTATGGAATAAAACGTTAATCGCCAACAACAGAGCAATGTCACCCATGTTTTGAATGAAAATCGTCATTGAGTGCTAATCATGGGATACTAACGAAATTCCTTGCATGGAAAATTGAATTATCACGTTCAGACATTGATTTCAAATGATGAGCCTTCGAATCAGTTTTTTGGCGGCACTCACCCGTCATCACACGGATGAAAAGTACCCAAACAAGTGTCCCTAGATGATTTGACTGGATGTAAACTTTCCCTTTCCACATGTGACCCTTAGATTTGACATATTCAATGATATTTTGACATGTGACATCCAGGTGTGATTGAACGGTTTCGAGCTCACCCGCTTTCCCCCCGATATGCATCTAGTGGCACCATGTGCCTTTGAGACGAAACCATGGTATTCTTGTTGGCCCACTTTCAAAATATTAACCTCCATGTTAGTTTTTGGCCCGATATGATCCACGATCATTGATCTATGACACCCATGATCTGTGACCCACTGGGTCCCATCAACTTCACCTTTCCGTTATATTTAGCCCCATCCACTAAATGTGGCCCCGTCCACTAGTTTATCACTCCTCTATACCGATTTAGCCTCCTGCTAAGTCCCGAGACTTGGACTCCATATGAAATTTTTTATAGTGATAACATAGACCATCTTCGTAAATCCTAGTTCCGAACCCACTTTGTAGGTGATATTACTCCTATCATTCTTGAAGAGATGCCTCCCTCAAATTTCTTTTTCAGCAAGAAATGAAAATCTATTGTAAAAAAAGAATCTCACCAAAAGGATGGAGTTGTCACTAAAAGGAAAATATTGGTGTATGATGGGAAAGACCAAGATGGTGTTGAGTTTGTGAAAGAAGTTGCAGGTTCATTAGGGCCTTTTTCCACTTCCAATAAATGGTCAGTGGAAAATTTAACCGAACAAATGCGATAGATATTCCTCTTGGTAGAGCAGTTGCAGAATGAGATATATAGTACCGAACAGACTTTTAGAAGCAGGATGAACCCGAATATTGAGAAAATCAGGGCTAGTCATCAACATCAAATTAAGCAGTTACAGGATAACCTTGAGCTTCTCTACCAGAGTTCACAGGCCAACAAAGGATTGATCACTCAGCGTGACAATGTGATCGATAAGTTGTAGGCCAGATTGACCCTAACAGAGAACACAACAATAGATATTGTTTCCTTCAAAACACAAGCATCGAAAATCAATGAGAGGCTAGAAGTTTCTTAGCAAGAACTGTATAAAAAAATTGATGCTATTCAGAAATGCTATTGGGAAGTAGAACTTTCTCTAAAAAAATTTATGTCAAGGAAAAAGAGGCCTGCGCAACTCGGTCTAAGTTTCAATAGGTTCTCATATGGAAGCAAAAAGCTAATGCCCCTGGTCTTATCCTTCTCTCTCATTATGAAGAAGTGAGGTAAATGGCCCTAAAAGCTTGGGAAAAAAATCTGGAAGAAGGAAAGAAACTTGCCAGATATGTAAAAGAGGCTTGCGTAGAGGCATTATCTTCAATAAATAAAAATCTGATTCAATTTGAAGGGAGTAATATCTTAAAAGAATTGGGGCAGATTGAAATGGAAATAAACCAACATAGCTCCAAAAAGAACAGGGAAAATACTCAGGCGACCATCCAAGAGATGAGCCAAATTGATTTACTTAAAATCAATGAATGGTTGGTTAATTGAAGTTCACAATATCAGGTCACAGTCCAATAAATGAACAAGATATAGGAGAATCTGCCACAAATACAAAAGAAGATGTTTTCCTTTGAATTGAATGAAAGGATTGAGCCTTTAAGATTCGTGGTAGCATTGATGGACAGGTGCACACAATGCATTGAATAGGGAAAAACAAGTGTAGTTGGGATCAAATGAAAAAGAATGCACAACTTCCACTTTCTCCACCCACTCTACCTTTCACACTCCAACCATCACTTACCTCGTCCATCCCTGCCACCTGCATTCTTGCATCCACTCATCCCACCTCCTTATTGGACACTTTTTCCCCCATCATTATTTTCATAAATAGTTACTCTTCCCTGTAACCGTTATCCATCCCATAATGAGCCAACACTGAGCTATTCATCTAATTATCCCCCCCATGCATTCAAATTCAATTCCTTATCCCAGTGAATGCATCCAAATGGACAGATGGCAACGAGATCAAATGGAAAAAACAGTAAGCCAAATGATTGTGGTGTCCTTAATGGATAGGTGTGCTTGACTTAAATATCAAAGAAAATCGAGCGTATCTACAAGAAGACGAAGAGACAAAGGAAGCTCCAACAAAACTCAACAATATTTTCATGTTGTTATTTTATTCGGATGTATTCTATTTTTAGTCATATATTTTGGGAATTCCAACGGTTTCCAGCTGTGACAAATTTTGTATAAATAGATATATTTTAGATCTATTCAAGGCGTCTTCTTGCCAAATGTAAAAGATAAACTCTTTTGAGTATTAATACAAGTGCGGATAGAGATTCTAAGTTTCGTTCAATCTGAGTTATGTGTTCCCTCTGTGTTTCCATTTCTCTAATTTTTTTTTATGTAGTTCTTGAAGAGTGAATGATTACAATTTAGTACCACATCTACTGTGATAATATTATATCATAAGTTCATTCAGTGACAAATTTTCATTTGTTATTATTGTGAGTAAAACAAGACTTGTGATTTGCATCAATTACTGCTTTTATCTCCTTTTCAAGGGTGAATCTTCTACTTTTCTTCTACTGCAAACAAGGTGATACTTATCTGTAATTGATACCTGAATTTGTTTAACAGTTTTATAAATAATTTCTACATCATTTGGAATTATAATTGCGAGTCATATAATGGGATACAACCTTTGCACTGCCTTATCATTAATCTCATTTAAAGATTATTTCTCAGAAAACTGAAGGTAGAAAAAGAACTCATACAAAAATTTCATTTAAAACCTTTGATTCCTCACATTATTCTTTGAGCCTTAGAATCAATCTCGAGAACAACATCTTTTTGGCGCCATTTCCGGGGATGGACAAATGAAATCATTTTTCCCCTGGGAGAACGTAAAGGAATTTTTTTGTCTTTGATGGTGAAAAAATATTGAATACTTGAATAAGGCTTACTTCATCATTCACCCGACGACTCCACCATAGAAAAAAATGGCATTCAGTCGAAACAATACCAGAAAAAACCCAGACGAAAAGAAGACTACGCCAGTTTCGGATCCCGAAAAATTGTTGAAACCAAAGGGATATCTCAAAAAAACACTTGCATCGAAAGGTAAGGTCCATCAACCTAGAATTACGCAAGTTAATTCTAAGATCCTTGTTGAAGAACTGAATCTTAAAGAAAATTTTAAACAAGTTCATTCTGTAGAAGCATCAACAAGTAAAGCTGAAATTAAACTTGAAACTCTAGAGGTAATTATTCCTTAAATAAAATTTGAGATTGACCAAACCATCCATATTTCATTGATAGATACTTTTACTAGTAAAGCAAAGAATCCATTTCAATCCCTACTATCTTTAGTACTCAACCGATCCTTTCTCTTCCCGAGGTAAAAGTTTATGTTTTCAAAAATCCTGAAGATTATCTTCTATACTCAGATTCATCCCCTATTGCTTCTCCTATCTATACATCAGGTAAACCAGAGGAATCGAGCTCAAGTTTTCCTTTTACCCCTCATCTAGATCTTCCATCTACTCAATATCATTTTCCCAAACTTCATTCACAACATCCCAAAGTAGTCGAAAGATCATTAGACCAATATTTTGAAGTTTTTGAAAATCTCTTATTTAGTCCTCGATTTCTGTCTCCTAGACTTTCAATAGTCGGTGCTGGTGTTGGAGGTGTCGTAGGTGTAGGGGCTGGTGGAGAAGCTCAACCTCCTAGGATCTCTACCAAGGTAGCTTCTAGGTATCCTCCCTTAGTTCTTCCTATTGTCCTGCATTATTTACCCGAAAATTGCATGAAGAGCCTCCCTAAATTCACGGGAGAAGGAGATCTAACAACAACAAAACATATATCCTTTTTCGATCAATTTGCTGATATTATTTGCATTGAGCATGAGGATGTTTACACGATATTGTTAGTAAAAAAATTTGAAGGACAGGTAAGAACTTGGTTCAGAGGACTTCTAGTAGGTTCTATATGATCATATAATGATATGCAAACTTCCTTCCTAAGGCAATGGGGCGAGAAAAACAATCATCTTTATTACTTAACCGAATTTGGAGCCTTGAGAAAGAAAAATTATGAATCAGTCCTAGAATTTATCCAAATATTTAATAAGATTTATCACAAAATCCCAGCCGAAGTTAAACCTTCTCAACCAGCTGCAAAAGTCACTTTTGCAGGGGCTTTTGATTCCAATTTCTCTCTACTTTTGAGAGAAAGAAGATCCACCACTTTAGCGGGGATGTAAGATGATTCTATAGAGATTGAATCCAATATGATGGCATCTGGGAAGTTGAAAACTAAATTTGATATGGGAACAAGAGAACCCAGGTGTTTCAAAGAACATGCAGGGCACTCTGGGTCTGGAAAATCTGCAGAAGAAAAAATGGATGAGATGGCTAAAATTGTTAAAGATATATCGAACAAAATTTCTAGGATGGAAATAGAAAAATCCAAACCTGATCCATATGTTATAAATCCTTAGATACAAAAAATGCAAATAAAAAATGAGGATCAAAAGATTCAAGCTCCGTTTAAAACTGAGAATTTCATGCAGAGAGATGAGGCACAAGATTATGAGGAATTAGAGGAAGATGTAAACAACCTCAGTGATGATGATCTTGAGCCTCACCTAACCAAGTAGGACTATGATGAATCCTTAGATCTGGAATATCTGTTTAACAATGATGAAAATATCAACAACTTGGGGGACTCTACATACAAAGGTATCACTGGCTCAATAATGGTCGAACTTCAACATAAATATGATTTAAGGCCAAGAGAAAAAAGTTCTACAAATATTCCACCAAAAAATATTTTATCATGAAACAAAGAAAATGAGGTAGCAGTTACAAAACCATCAATTGAAATGCAAGCTTCCCAAATAAAGAAAGTTGAAACTAAAGAAGTACAAACTAAGAAGCCAAAAAATACAGAAGATGAAGTTCAGACCAAGGAAATCGAGAAATAATTTGGGACTTTCAATCTAGAGAATGAACTTAATAAAATTAAAATTCCAATGCCTCTAGTTGAAATTGCTAGGAACACGATCTATTAAAAACAAATCACTAAAGAAATAACATTTTTTGATGCTGAATTCCAAGCCAATGTTATCAATCTGTTGGATGAAAAACCTATGATCATGTTCGGACCACACATTGAAAGCAGTAAGGATTTTTTTGCTTCATTCTATATTACATTGATTGTGCACAATCATTTACTTCACAATTGCATGTTAGAATTAGGAGCCTCGCATTATTTAATGCCTAATATTATCATGGAAAAATTAGGTCTTGATATTACCAGACCTTCTCAAGATTTATACCCTTTCAATTCTATAAAGGTTAAGTGTCTAGGTATGATTAAAGATCTAGTTGTAAACCTTGCTCAAGTTCTTGTGAAAAGTATCCTTATGGATTTGGTTGTCGTTGATGTTCTTGCCAATTATGGTATGCTTCTATCCAGATCTTGGGTTTCCAAGATGGAAGGATCTGTTCAACTAGACATGACCTATGCTACAATTCTAATTTTCGGTGGACAATTTACTCGAATGTACATAGAAACTAGACTGGCGTATACTATAAGTGATCCTCAAAACCCCAATAACTACCCAGTCTGTGTTGTTGATAAAGACTTAGGAAATTGTATATTATCCATAGATGACGATTTTGAAGAATGTATATAAGAAGAAAATAAAAGAAAATAGAAATTTCAAAGAAAAATATAAATGTTAGAGAAGGGATGTGGAAAATGTTCTTTGATGGTGCTTCATCCCGTGAAGGAGCAGGAGCTGGAGTTTTATTTGTGGCACCAGTTGATGATTATGTTATTTATTTATCTTGAATATTACAATGGGAGGTCGATTATACCAATAATATCTATGAATATGAAGCTTTAGTCTTAGGATTAGAAGCTGCAAGAAAGTTAAAAATCGAACATTTCATAGTTTATGGTGACGCTGAGCTCATTGTAAAAAAAATAAAACAACAGTATACATCTAAGAATCCAATATTGAGATCGTATAGAAATTGTGCCTGGGATCTTATAGATAATTTCTTCTCATCCTTTAATATTCACTCTATTCCCAGAATGAAAAATCAACAAGTTGATTCTTTGGCCAAAGTTGTTGCGACTTTCTTACCACCTACAATTTTGAAGCTGAAATATGATATTGAGATGAGACATAGACCTTCGATTCCAAACAATGTTCAACATTGACAAATGTTTGAAGATGATGAACAAATCAAACATTTCTTGGAAATGGTTGATGAGTTTTCTGAGATCCACATAGATCAAGAAATTCATAATGATCCTGCTTGGATCATACAGGAAGGAGAAAACCCAGAAAAGTTCCAAGATAAAATTGCAAATCACTGCATGCTCTTACTTAAAAACAATCAAATTCCCAGAGGTATGATCCCTCTAGAAAGGCTGTTTGACCAGGATGATATACCTTTAAATTGTTCTTTGCAACCTCAACCCGAAGAATTTAAAGACTGTAATGTAGTAACTAATGAAGACCCCAAAATGGTCAAAATATCAAAATATCTTCCGGCACAAATAAAGATTAAATATGCCAAGTTACTTAGATAGTATAAAGATGTTTTTTCATGGTCTTATGATGATCTAAAAACTTATGATACTTATGTTATCGAACAAAATATTCCCTTAAAACATGGTATTAAACCTTTCATGCAGAAGCTTAGACAGATAAACCCAATTCTTCTGCCAGCAATAGAAAAGGAGGTTAAAAACCTCCTTGATGAAAAAATCATCGTTCCCCTCAGATAATCTGAATGGGTGGCCAAATGTAACATACCTAGCCACCCACAGGCTGGGGTGTGCTACCTTCAAGCCTTCCCTTGGACTTCTTTCTCTTACCGATACCTTTTTAAAATTTAAGGATGCATAAAAGAAAATACTTTAACGACATGCACAACAATAGTCAACAAACATGCATAGTCCAAAGATTCAATTAAACGATAATTAAATATACAACAGAAATACATTCATATACATGTAAATGATACCATAACAGAGAGCACTTGTCTTTATGAAAGATGACACCAACTGGTTGCATACCAAGGACTTTCCACCCAACCGTAGACACTACTGTTCCAAAACTCAACAACAACATCACCCTCAAGCCAGGGCTATGAATCCACAAGGATGGTTCCAGAGTGTTACTTGGAATTTGGCTTCCCAAAACAATCAACACCCAAGCTCTCACATGCTTCCTAGCTCTCAAAAAAATCCAAGTACCCAAATCTCTTCTACCCATCTTGCACCACCCGAGAGAATAGACCTCCACCCTTCTCTGCCACGTAGTCCCTCAGGAAGTCCTTCTCCTTATTCGGGCTCCAACGCAGCTGGTCCAGAATCTCAATGCTGGAATTCTCAAGAATCACAGTTGTGAGAAACGCTGGACACATGCCAATGCATCTCATACATGCAGGCCTCAAGTCACGATTGGATCACACCAATGATCACTACATACCACCATACTGTGGTTAATTATTCAGCAGTTCAGTTCCCTTTCCCAAGCCAAGACACTGATGAGGATGAATTAATGAATGGGTAAGTGGGTGAATGAAAGTGCATGAGGGAAATGAATGAACGTATAGGAAATCAGTGAACAAGACATCAGTCGAACCCCCTGATCATACCAGAGGTGGGTTTAAGTAACTTCGTGGGGAATCAAGAACCTCCTAACCTTCCCCAAGAATCTCACATAATCGATCCCCTCCCTTAGACAAAAGGGGTAATTAAAATAGGAATAAACACTTAGCCCCTCAAGCCCCCTCTCTTGTGGAATAATACCCCCCTATAACTCTAGTCCTTGTTCGTCTAGTAGCCAGCCATGTATTTATTATTAATAATGATAAAAAAAATTACATGTCTTGGGCACATTGGCCTTTTAATAATTTTTTGGGTGCCCTGGCCTCTCAGCATTATAACAATACATTATTTAAAATGGGGGTTCAAAACCTAGGGTGTTACATTCCCTCCCCCTTATTTTTGCACTGTCCTCAGTGCATATACAAAATAGAGATCAAAATCTCAAATTTATTCAAAACGCTTCAGGTACTTTTCCCACATGGAATCTTCACTCTCCCAGGTAGCATCTTCAGGAGCATAGAAGGTCCACTGAACTTTTACCAGCTCTATAAGTCAATTCCGAAGAATTTTGACTTTTTGTCCAATACCCGCACTGGCTGAACCTGAAAATCTCCCTCTGTCTCTACCCAAATCAGATGCCAATCAATAACCTGGTTAGGATCATGTAATATTTCTTTAGTAAAGAGACATGGAATACATTATGCACATTCATGGAAGCAGGCAACACAAGCATGTATGCAACTGACCCTATTCTGTCCAATATTTCAAATGGACTACAAAATCTGGTTGCCAACTTTGTACAACTACCCAACTTCAAAGATATTTTCTGTTGGATCATGTTGTCATTGATGCCAATGGTTTGATTACTTGGGAGATTGTTGGATCATATGTCATTGATGTAAATGGTTTGGTTTGATTGATGTCATTGGTTGATGTCA
>SNQJ01S0056030.1:4732-19861 GCA_010110895.2 Picea sitchensis
GGACATAATCTCCATAACCCCTCATGTAGGTAGAATAATATATTTTCCATATAATAAAGGTCAACATTAGTTAATAAGGCCTATTTAATAATGTGAACAAGTCTAATGTAAGAAGACCTAATAGAAACTTCCGCTTCTAGAAAGATCTTCCTCTGGAATGTTCTTTAGAATAAAAAAATATTATAAATAAGAGTAGGAGGCATGAGAAAGTTTTTTCTTGAGAAATATTGTAATAGAGTGTTTCTCTTCTAGAGTTTTCCCCCTCAACGAGGAAAGTGAACATTACTTTCTATCAATAAAGGTATCATTTATGGTGTTTTTGTTCTCTACATTTTGTTGTTTTGTTGGTAATTGCTTCTATATATTTATGTTTTATGCACTTTATAATACATATGGTACCTAACAAGTGGTATCAGAGCACTTTCCTCTACAAAAACTATGGGAATTTTTTTTTCAGGGTAGAGACGTGTACTTCTGACATCTTTAAAGCACATAGATCTTTTGTTCAGCGAGTAAAACTATGGTAGGGAAAATTACATGTAGGAAATATAGGCAGTTTCACGGGGTTACTTATAAACAAACGCTTCACCTTGTTGGAAACCTTTGTAACACTTGTTGGTACCCTTTGAGTAGTACCACATCAGACAGAATTTTTACATGGCCATCACTCCCACGTACCATCAGGTATATCGGGAGTCCCCTAGGTCTCCTAAAACCATATTTAGATCAGCGATTGGTCGCCTGACTGCTATAGTGACATTGAGAAAAACACTCAAGAAGATACTCTCTAGTACCTGAGTAATTGGGTAGTATGGCTAAAGGTATGGTCGAGCCTCCTTAGTTGGTGCCTTGAGATATTGGGTTAAGTACTATTGTTCAACCCTGCATGTATATCATAGAAATATTGCACTAGGAAAACCCTTGTTTGTAGGGACCCTAAAAACCTCAATTCTTGGGAAAGAAACAGAACAAAAAAGGAACAGGTGACATCTATTGCCATGCAACCTTACCTTTTGCAATCTGGTTGCAAAATTCCTATAGAATTTTTCCTATTAACAATTTAAGCACTTCATCACTGCAGTATTCTTCAAGATGGAGTATAACTCTACAGGAGTAAAAAACAAAGTATAGTGGTCCCAAAAGAACCCTTATTAGGGAATTATCCCATTGGATTCATCTCTTCACCCTGATCACCATGGTACCTATCATTTTTAAGCTTGTCTTTCCATGGACCCAACCCCATTCTTGACACCCTTATTTTTGACCTATCACATTGGATTCACCTTTTCTCCCTGGTCATGATGATACCTATCACTTATAATACTTTTTGTTTGTCCCACCCACCCTTCCAGACATCCTTATTTGACACCTATCCCATTACCTTTCCTTTTTCACCCTGATCGTAGTGTTATATATCACCTATTTGAATTTTTTTCTTGGAACCACTACCCATTCCAAGCACCCCAACTTTCCACATGGCCACCACTCACACCCAAGAAATGCAAGATGAAATAAACAAGAACAAGGCCCAATTTGACTTTTTTGAGGAACAAGTCCAGACTCGATTTTCTAAATTTGATGGCCAATGTAACCAATCAGAAGACAAATTTGACAACCTTAATGCCACTCTCAACCAGTTGTTGAACCAATCCCAGGATCCCCCCTTCCCTAAAAAACCCTCTCAACTAGATGGTGTTAACTCCTCCCATACTATGGTCTTTCATTCCAACCCCTTTCATCATGACACCTGTCTTCCCTGAGTTGAGGTTACTAAATTTGGTGGCTTTGATCCCATAGGTCGGGTCACCCAAATGGAGCATTATTTTTCTTTGCATGGAATTATTGATGAGTTATCCAAAATCCATTATGTTGTTCTCTATTTGGATCTTGAACATTGGCAATGGTGGAAATGGTGTAAAAATGTGCGCTAATGGTATGTTTCTTGGACCCAATTTGTTGCAGAGCTTTATGAATGTTTTGACATCAACGCCCACTATTTAGGTTATTTGACCAAGTTGAAACAATATGGAATAGTGGAATACTTTGTAACCGCCTTTGAGCACTTACCTTTCAGAATGGAGGGCATGATAGATGCCTTCTTCAGGGAATGTTTTATCGATGGATTAAAGGATGAAATCCACTTGAAGGTCCTCATGTATCTCACCCAGACTTGGTTGGAATCTAATAAACATGACAAAGAAGCACAACAAATTGTCTTTTCCCAAAATAGAAAACCATCTTTTCTTCCCCGTCCTCGACCTACCAATCCTTCTCCTCATGCCACCCCTCTCAAGATACAGAAATTAACTTGGGAATAAATGACTAAATTCCAACTCAAGGGTCTTTTCTATAATTGTGATGAAAATTATTTTATCGGGCATAATTGTAAGGAATAGAATATTTTTATGGCCATTTATGAGGAGGTTGTTGACGAGGAGGTTGAAGCTTCCCTTTTGGAAGAGATACCCCCAACATATGTTACTACTCCGCCTGTTGATCCACCATAATTTGAACCATTGATTTCGCTCCACGCCCTCATTGGCTTATTTTCTCTCCAAAACCTCAAGATGATTAGCTGCATTGATCATAGGAAATTCATAATCCGTGTTGACAGTGGAAACACCCATAATTTGATTCACGGTCGCATTTCCCAAGAAATCAACTGTTAGATCGGTGTCTTCAAAAATTTTCAAATCATGATTGCCAATGGTGGTTCCATAAAATGTGGTGGGCATTGTGAAAATTTCCACCTACAAATTGGTCAGTATCACCTGAAATCTCATATGTTTTCTATCGATATGTATGGTTGTGACTTTGTGCTCGGAGTTGAATGATTACGCACACTAGGCCCCATCCTCATGGATTTTAATGAATTAACCATGCAATTCCAATAGGAAGGACAACAATATTAGTTCCACGACATTGCAACAAGCTCCTTTGATATCATCAGTTCCCATCAAATGGAAAAGCTCCTCAAAAAAGGTCATTCGGAATTATTTCCCAACTCCATTCCATTCAACTAGTTGAGACACCCTTTGTGCATCCTAAACTCCAATATATCCTCTCCCAACACCAAGACATTTTTACCACTCCCCATGGAATTCCCCCTTTCTGTGGTGTTCATTATAATTCCATTCCTCTAGTCATGGGAATCCTTCCTCCCAATGTTCACCCATATCGTCATCTCTTTTCCCATAATACTGAAATTGAGAAAATTGTTCAATAATTACTTGAAGCGGGTGTCATTTGTCCTAGTACCAGACCATATTCTTCTCCTATGGTCATGGTACTCAAGTAATAAGTCACTTGGCACATGTTTCCAGACTTTTTATCCCTCAACAAACTCACCTTCAAAAAAAAAAATCCATTCTTGTCATTGATGCCCTATTTGATGAATTGAGTAGTGCTTAGTACTTTACTAAACTTGATCCTTGTTCTGGCTACCACCAAATATATATGAAAGAGTAATACATTCCCAAGACTGCATTTAGAATTTGTGAGAGTCACTATGAGTTCTTGGTCATGCCCTTTGGCTTGTGTAATTCTCCCTCCACTTTCCAAAGTCTCATGAATCATGTTTTTCTTCCTTTCCTCTTTCATTTTGTCTTAGTTTTCTTTGATGATATTTTCATCTATAGTAAAACTTGGAAATCCCATCTCACCCATGTGGATCAAGTTCTCCATCTACTCTCTGAACACAAAAATTTCCTCAAACAGTCTAAATGTGTCTTTAGAGCCGCAGAAGTAGAGTACCTAGGTCATATTGTCGACAAGGATGGTGTTAGTGATATATTTGTTACTGAAAAATATTTGAAGGTTTTGCTAAAGTAACCAGGTCGATATTTGACAAGTTAGGGGCATAAGGGCTAGCTTGCAAAACCTCTAAGCTAAAATGGCCAAATTATTCCAAGGTAGATGGAGAAAACAATAGAGAAAATATTCTCTCTTTTAGCCTAAGGAAAGATTTTAGTGCTCTAGCGCTTATTGGGGGTTGAAAGATATCATCCCGCCTAAAAAGAGGCTAAGTACATTATCCAAGGGATTTTATCAGGGGACCATATTAGAGGGACCAAGTGTGAGAACCCACTGATCACTAATGTCAATGTTGTCATCGGTGAAATCCATGTTCACCACATCATGTTTTATTTCCTTATTGTTGACAACGATTTCCCCCGCCATATCAATTTACACATGGAGCTAAAGCAACATGACAGTAAAGCCTTTTCAAATCCAACCAGGGGGTGACATGTGGACATGTCAAACCCACCAGATGCATAGGTGAATATGTAAAATCCATGTGACACATGTCATGCATGGTTTCCATGTCAGCACCATCATGGGACTAGTATAAGCCTACCATGTGTTCAGGCTAANCCAACCAGGGGGTGACATGTGGACATGTCAAACCCACCAGATGCATAGGTGAATATGTAAAATCCATGTGACACATGTCATGCATGGTTTCCATGTCAGCACCATCATGGGACTAGTATAAGCCTACCATGTGTTCAGGCTAATGTCAGTGTGACAATAGTTTTCTTAGTTGATATTGTATTTTGGTATAACTAGATCAATGACTCTCCTCATGTTGGTGATAGATAAATGATAAAGATCAGTTTGGGGGTCATCGTTAGAAAACTCCATTGGGAGTTCCCCCTTAGCTCAAGTTACACGGTGTCACTGACGACGATGTCATCGGTGACCAAGGATAAGTTGAGGAAGAGTTGACAGCTTGGCATGCTAGCAAAGAATTGTCAGAGATAACCACTTCCTACCATGTGGAAGGGATAACCCACCAAACATACAGGTAAACATCCCAAAAATGGGTGGAACGTGTCATGCATGGTTTCCACTTCAGAACCAGTGAAAAGTCATCGCATGTCCAGGGTGACATCAACACACCTTTGTCAATTATTTAGTTGTTTCTAGATTTTGGTCGAGCCTAGATCAATGGCTCTCCTTGTTTCATTGAAATATTAATGACAGAGATCAGGGTGGAGATCATCTTTGGAGAAATGCACAAGAGATGACAGCTCGGCATGCCAACGGGGCACTGTCAGAGCCAATCTGGAGTTTCTACATGGACATGTGGAACCCACTGGATTCATAGGAGAATATGTCAAATATAGGTGACATGTGTCCTATTGGTCTACCACTTTATCACTAGTGTAGACTAGTATAAGGTTGTCATGTGTCCAAGCTGACATCAGGATGATGATTTTTGTCTTAGCCAATTTCTACTTTCGACCACGGAGAGATCAATGGTTCTCGGATTATCTCATGTTCCTCCAATCAATGACCTAGATTTAAGTAGACACAACCCTTGATGGATGGTCTAGATATGATCTTTGATCTCACGTTTTCCTGGCCAAGTGTCATGTCAGCCCGCTAGCATATCATTGTTAGAGCCAATCTGGAGCCTCCATGTGGGCATGTGTGTGGAACCCACTAGATGCATACGTAAATTTCTTGAAACTGGGTGACACATGTCCCACTCCCCTGCCACCTCAGTGCCATCATGAGAAAATAGAAATTTTCCACATATCCTATATGACGTTAGCATGATGATCTTTTCCTTGGCCATTTTTGGATTCTTGGTCAAGCCAGATCATTGACTCTCATGCATCTTTGGACCTCCCTGCATAACTCCAGATCAACAGTTGAGATTTACTCTCATAATTATCTTGGCGTAGTGATTTCAGAAGAGAAGGCCCCGACCACTCTGATGCACACCTCCGAAGGAAGGTTCAGATCAGTTTGGACCTCTTTTAAGTGGGACCGATCAATGTTCTATAATTTCTCTTTAGATCCAATCCTCTCGGCCAGGTGTCGCACCATCTCTCTAGAAAATAATTGTCAAGGTCAATCAAAGAATGCCACATGGATAGGTGGAACCCTCTAGATACACAGGTCAACACACCAAAAATGGGTGAGACATGTCCCACTCCCTTGCCACGTCAACGCCATCATGGTCCAGTGAAAATACACCAGGTGTTTAGGGTGACATTAGCTTGATATATTTTCTTTAGTCAAATTTTTTCCCATGGTCGAGCTCGATCGACGACTCCCATTCCATATCCAACACCCTGATTAATGGCCCAAATCTCATATTATTAGAAATCCAATCAAGAATCTAGATCCGATCAGGCTTATCTGACGGTTGTTGTGTTTTACACTTTTTCAAACCCTGATAGCTTCAATGGGTGCACCTCCAATAAACGACAGATATTACTCACCGAAATCTATCTCAAAGATATTAAGTCACACGATATGTGCAGTTGATATTTTGAGCTTCCAACCAAAAGTAAAATGATTAAATGAACTCTTCAAGGATAGATATTGAGTGGATATTTTGACCTGCGAATCTCCAGCTGCTCCACAAACTCATGCATAATGAAAATACAATAGGTGAAAGTAATTTATTCAATTTTTACCAAAGAAAAAACACTCAAGAATCAAGAAGTTGGAAACAATTTCAAGAAGAATTTTAGGGCATGAGAGAGAGGAATAAAAGATAACACAAGTTCCCATTGTCAAGGTCGACACTTTGGGGAGTTAAAGAGTTTCTTGTAGCCAAATTTGTTCAAACACAGAAGACTTTAGCACAGTCGGTTGATAAATGCAACAGGCAGCCAAATATTCATCCCCTGTGTTTAAGTTTCATTTTGTAATTCCTCCTTACGGTGTTGTTCTCTTGTAAAGAATCTCCTCCCATTTTATTTTTTCTTTTATCATATCTAATTTATAAAAGCTCAGACAACATATTATACCTTATGTTCAATGTTACTGCATGATGTTTAATCCTGATATAGAAGTGATGTCATCTAAATGAATGACCATTTATTATCATCTCTTTGTGCATTTGAATGATATGTAGAAAGTACCTCCTTAAATTTGAGTGTATGAAGGTGTTAATTTTTTTAATCATATGTTTATTGATATGTTTACACTTGATAGAGTTGTTGAATTCTTAATTGCTCAGCATGCCATTCATTTCACATAGGCTACATGATTCATTCTTAGTAGTGCCTTGTATGTTTGTTTTGTTATTTCCTCTAATCCACCATTTCATTTCTCTTTTAATATTGGTTGTCTAAAACACTTGTAGACATATGCCTCTGATAGTTGAGAGAATTTTTCATCTACACTAAGAATTGTTTGAGGTCCTATAAATTCAAAAGAAAGAGAGAGAGAGGGGGAGGGAGTGAGGGAAACACTTCCCAAATATTGCACAATTATTTTATTTCAAATATGTCCTTAATATTCGTCTTGAGTCTTGGCCTCTGGGGTTCCTCAACATCATTCCAAAATCAGCCTAGAACACCTAGAGGGATAACATCTGAAATGACGTCATTTCTTGGGACGTAAGTTGAAGAAATCTTCCCTAGGGATACGATATGGTAAGTTATGAGACTTGATGGTGAACTAGCCTCAAGCACTTGGCTATTAATATTTCACCTGGAGACTCCACAGAAGGACAATATAGCCTCTACCAAAAGATATACTAGAAGCCACTCTAATTCTAATTAGGTTCTAATATATTCATATTCAAAAAATATTGTCACCTGGAGAAATGTCAGAGAACATCAAACATGTTCTTTTCAGGTAACCCTTATCTAGAAATATTTCCCTATGTTGTTCATCAAAGTGTTGAATCTGTAAATATGACTATTATATCTGAAGATTCACTTTTTTCTTTAAAATCTACAATAGAACCTTCGATAGATCTTCAAAATTCTCCTTTACAATTTAGCTTAGAAGTCAATTCTTCTCATCGACCCTTTTTGAAAATTTGTGTCTCTCCTCTATCCTTTGAAGCCCATAAAATTATTTTAAAACATCTCATGGCTGGCTTAGGTGGAGGAGGACCTAGGGGAAATCAACCTCCTTCCCCACACCTATAAATCCTTGGGTCACTTCAAAATTTTCCAGATTGAATCTTCCCCAAATTACCCATGGCCTTCCTAAGAGTTACATGAAATATCTACCAAACTTTTATGGGGATAAAACTCTCTCAGTTGAAGAGAATTTGAGTGCTTTCCATGAATTTATACATGAACAGTTTGTAGACAACGACGATGTATTCATGAGGTTTTTTTTCCAAACTCTAGGGGAATATGTTAGAAAATGGTTCAGAGAGCTACATGTTGCTTCAATTGATAGTTGGATAGCTCTAGAAGCTACCTTTATGAGACAATAAGGTGAGAAAAGGGATAGCCTATACTACCTGAATAAATTTGGCTCACTCTATAAAAGAGACAATGAAATTGTCAATGATTTCAACAGGAAGTTTAATAAGCTCTATAAGAAGATCCATGCAGATATAAATCCATCACAACGAACAACTAAAGTGACATACATTGGGGCATTTGATTTTGATTTTTCCATGACTTTGAGAGAAAGAAGGTCCCCGACCCTTCTAGTAATGCAAGAGGATGCAATAGACATAGAAGGAAACATGATTTCATCAGGAAAGATGAAGAAAAAACAGGATCAGGTAGAAAAGAAAAAGGTCAGAAAAGATTTTGGTACTTATGATCCAAGTAGAGAACCAAAAGAAACAAATATGGATGAGATGTCTAGATTGATCGGGAATCTGACAAAAAACAATTCCATATTTGAGATAGAGTGTAGCAATAAAAACATGTCCCCCCAAAGAGGAGACATAAGGAATCCTAAACCTAATCAATTCAGAAGACCTCCTAATCCACAACCCATTAGAAGGAAGAGGAGAAAAGAAGAACAACCCATTCAACCTCCTATAAAAACCAACAATGATAACAAATTCATTGAAGAAGTAGTGGACGAGAGATATGATGAATACACANATCAATTCAGAAGACCTCCTAATCCACAACCCATTAGAAGGAAGAGGAGAAAAGAAGAACAACCCATTCAACCTCCTATAAAAACCAACAATGATAACAAATTCATTGAAGAAGTAGTGGACGAGAGATATGATGAATACACAAAAGAAATCCACCTACTTCAATATGATAATGATGTCATACATCTTAGTCAAGATGACTATGAAGGGTCACTAAATCCTAGTAAATTGGTGCTTTATCCTCAACACAAAAAAGGAGCTTTATCCTCAGTTCAATACAATTTTTTTGTCGATGTGCTATAGGTTGAGATGCATAAGAAGTATGATATCAGACCTCGACAGGATGTAGTTTTTGTAGATATTCAACCTCAGGCTAAGAAATTTGGTCCAAATTTGTCCAAATATAAATCTAAAGAGGTTCTATACATCCCTAAGGTAGTTGAAGTTTCGGAGCTTGTTAAAATGGAAAAAGAAACTAAAGAACTTGAGGAATTAGTTTCACCTTTAAATATTGAATGTGAATTGTCCAAGATCAAGATCCTTGTGCCTTTGGTAGAGCTAGATAAAAACCCCTCATATCATAAACAGATTGAGAAAAAGATGCAGGAAAAAGGATCAACAAATCCTCATGATACTTTGAATGTACAAGATGAGTCCCCTACCATCGTTTTTGGTCCTCATATTGATGAAAAAGAGGAATATGTAGAACCCTTCTATGTGACCTTGAATATTCATGATAAAAATTTGTACAATTGTATTCTTGATTCTTGAGCATCACACAATCTTATGCCCAAAATAGTCATGGAAAATTTGGGGTTGTAAATAACCAAGCCATATCATGATCTCTATTTGTTCGACGCCAAAAAATTGAAGTGTTGTCGGATGATTAAAGACATGGTTTTCACCCTGGGCCAGTTGTATGTTAATAGCATAATGATGGATATGCTCATGGCTGATGTACTAGCCAATTATGGCATGTTGTTTTCCATAAAATGGGCATGAAAATTGGGAGGAACTATGCAGATGGATATGACTTATGCCATTGTACCAGTTTTTGAAGGAGAGCTCAGAAGGTTATACCAAGAGATGGAGTTTGATTATGTGTTCAATGATCAGAAAAAACCTGTGAACCATCCCATATATGTTGTTGATGAAGATATGGGTTGTTGTATCTTATTTGTAAATAAAGAGTACAATGAAACCCCAAGGCTTGCATATCCTCTCGTAAGCCACGTTGAAGAAGTAGATGGTATATGGAAAATGTTTTTTATAGTGCATACTAAAAAGAAGGGGTCGGGGCTGATGTAGTGCTCATCGCCCCCACCAAAAAAGAAATCCATTTGTCCTATAAGATCGAGTTTGAGGTCACAAATAATGTGGTTGAATATGAATCCTTGATCTTAGGCTTGTAGGCAAAAAGAAAGATGCAAATTACCAAGATGGTGGTATTTGGATATTCAGAGCTAGTTGTGAAACAAATAAAAGGCTCCTATCAAACAAGGCACCCAAGAATGAGGGCGTATAGGAATCAGGTATGGGATATAATTGATAATTTTTATGAATCTTTCACTATTTTTTTTCTTGTTGGGTGAAATCCTATTTTGATAAGTATGTTTATTATGGGCATAGGCCTATTTTTGGAGAAAGATATTTTTTGAGAAAGACTTAATTTTAGAGGGCAAGCAACAAGGGGCAAGAAAGTAGCAGGAAAAAAAGAAGGAAAAGAAACATGCAGGGGGAAAAGTAACATGGCGCGCATGTAGACAAGCCTAACCATGATAGGGTTAGGGTTTTTGATAAGGATTGTAAGGGATATAAGCCTAAAAAATAGTATAAATAAGGACCTATGAGATCTATGAAAAAGGGTGTATGTGAGAGAGAGATAGATATGAACAAGGGTGTATGTGAGAGAGAGAGAGAGATGAACAAGTGTTTATGTGTGATATAGAGAGATATCATATCATAAAAGACAGAGTTGATTATCATGATTTTGTGGGATTGTCGATTTTAATAAGTTTGTATAAGAGTCGAGTAAGGTAGTCTTTGAGGGTTATATCACAAGATGAGGAGCCAGGTGTGATATAGTCAACCTCATAGAGGGTTCTTACCCTCAATCATGATTGTATTATTGAAGATGTAATGTGTGCAACGCAATATTTTGCAGCAGAATAAATAAAAGAGCAGAGAAGCCAGATCTTTGTGGAAATATCCCTAGGAGGGGGTGAACCATGGTAAACCTTGTGTTATGTGTAATTGTTAATGAATGTTTAATTTATGTTGATTATTAACTTATGAATGAATGGTTAAAGTAGATATATTAGCATGCATGCATAGGTTTAAAGGTGAATAAAGAATAGAAGTAATTGAATAATTAACAAGGATAATGCTTAAGGAAGAAATAACTCGACCACATATCCCCACTCATTCCTAGACTGCAGACACTTGAGTATTGTAGTCACACATAAAATCTATCTCGAGAGAGACTACGTTGTGCACCCTGTACGCAACGTTTCCTTCTGGTTTACCAGGAGGGATGATAGTTTTTGAGGATTTTTTTGGAAACCTGTTGAGATATGAACCTAGGTTATCCCAAGAAGAAGTTAAACTTCAACCAACAAATGGTTCTGTTTCCGGCTGGAAATGCATAGGATTGAGTGGACAAGATCCATGGAAGAAATGCATGGAGAATAAAATTATAGAAGGGAATGCTCAATCCATTGAATCCAATAAAGGTGGAGATTGAAATATGATTGAAAACAAAGGAACTTGAGTTTACACAAAAGGACAACAGAAACCCTAAGTTAACACCGTGAAAATATCTCGACAAATATGTGTTTAGCGACTTGCATGAGGTATTTTTCTGTGATTTCCTACATTTGTTGTAGGAATGGTTATTGAGGTTAAAGGAAAAACCACCCTACAAATCAAATCAGACAGCTAGAGTGGAATCGTGTGGAGATCGTGTAGTTACAACAAGTTAATAACAAATTTACGTGCACAGTAGATTTTCAGTTAGACAACATTGTTGCAAGGTTTATCACTGAATTTATAGTAGATATTGTGAATCCCTACACTGCATCAGAGAAGGATTTTCTAAAGGGAACCATAGGTAGGTACATCATATCGTTGTATACTTCAATCAATATTTTATTGTATGACAACGATGTGATCACCATGGAATCAAACAACTAAACTTCCATGCGTGCATGGGGGAAGGGGGGAAGCACTGACAGGAGGTTGATATATGGAAGAGGAGATGGATAATGGAAAGAAGAAGGAGTCCATGGACCCAATAAGGATGGAAGAAGACCATATAAAGAAGATAGTGGCAAAAGTTGGAAAGACGCGAAGTGGAGTACCCTACCAATATAAAATGAATAAAAAAAAGAGAGGCATAGTTGACAGAGAGGGCTTGGAAAGCAATGAAGAAGAGGTAGAGGATCTTTGATTTTTGTAGAAGATTGAGAAAATCATCCACACAACATATGAAAGAAAAAAAGGAGGTCTAGGGTCGGGAATAGAAGGCATAAATCCAACTCATATCACCATCAATGTGGAACCTACAACCCCATGTGCGACTAATACACCAGAAAGAACACCAATGTTTAGAAAACCAAATTTTAGTCGAAGAAAAGAAATAGGACATGGATACAATAAAGGATCATCAAATAGAGGATCCATCTCAGTAAGTAACAGTCAATTGTCTACACCACATGGAGGCAATAGTTCAACACAGTTCAAAATGGAAAGACATGATCCCACGATCAGATTACTAGAATTTTGGGGAGAGGCACCAGAGGACCCTGAAAAGAACTTATGCATCTGTGAGAAGATATGGGAAGAAAATTATATCACAGATGAGGATACAAATATCGCACAGTTAGTTATCACATTAAGAGACTGTGCATTGGACTGGTACATGAGCCTATATGCAAACAGTCCACAAGGAATACCAAAGACTATTGCAAACATGAAAAAACTATTGGAAAACGAATTTTAGAAGCCCATCTCAAAAGACCAGTACATGAATGAAATGATTGAAATCAGAAAAAAAAACCATGTTAGTTTGTTTGGGAGATTGATCAGAGGTTCAAACGTCTGAAAGGCAAGTTGAAATATGCAATTACTGACATGCAACATAGGCACTTATTTGTGAACTCACTACTACCACACTTGAAATACCTGTTAAGACAACAGAAGTTCCAAACTCAAGTATAGGCTCTGTAGGTAGCTTTACAATTGGAAGAGAACCAATATCATAAGAAATATCTAGCAATAGAGGAGTTGACGAAGGATTTGAATAATCTAACATTTGAACTTAATAAAAACAAGGGAAAATATAAAAGAGAAGTTGTTTGATGTACCCTATGCAGGCCAAAAGGACACCATAAGAATGGATGTCCAAATTTTTTGCAGTATATGGAAATAGGAGTATCAAACCCTTTGGAAACAGGAGGACCACGGTGTGAGATTTGTAAAACACATGGCCATGATACATATCATTGTCCAATGATGCAAAAATTTCATACTACAATTTTTGCAAATCAATGGGTTGTGATGATAAGGGTTGTAGAACGATGGATATGATGAGAGAAATAACTTCAGATACTTATAGGGTGCAAGAATAAATGATGACAGGACAAGCTACACCTCATTTCAAATGGTACCACCACCATACAACAATGTGCAACCATAGTATAACCCCGCATAGTATAACTAGGTACCCTAGTACAATGTACCACGAGGAGATTGAGGTGGATACATAGGTGTAGGATGAGGTAGAGGAGGATTTGGACAAGAAAGAGGACCAGTAGTATGCCACAACTTCCAAAAACTAGGACATTATGCAAGGGATTTTCCACTTCCACCAGCGACATGTATGTATGGTCACGCAGCAGACCATGAAATAGAAGATTGCCCAACACTCTTGGGAAATATCCAAGAAAAAAGGAACCAGAACAACCAAAATGTCCAATGGATCTCTATAGAATCCAAGGATGATGGGAGAAACATCAATATAGTCACTTGAGGAGAAGCCAAGAAAGGAACTAATGCAGCAACACAAGATCTAGCTCAACACCAATGGGTTAAGAAGAACACTGAGCCACAGAAGCAGTTTGACACACGGAAAGAAAAGAAAACATTTAAGGAGGCTAGACAGGAGTTTTTCAAGAAGAATTTTGCGTCTACATCAGTTGCAAAATAAACTCATAACCCACCAATATACAGGATGTCATTCTCAATGGACCATACCAATAAAGAACAACCTCTAGAGAAAGTAAGTACCATAAAGACTTTTCTTCAATCCTATGTTAAGTTATTGAATGATTCATCATCCATTAAGGCCTTACAAAATATGCTATAAAGATGTAACATAGAGGTAGAAGGGAAGTTAGAGAAAAAAACAGTCAATCATCTCCTTAAAAGAAGAAGGACAAGCAGAGAATTCAGATTGAATGCCAACATTTGGGATTTCAACATGGGAGATGTTATACTAGATTTAGGCTTTGAAGTAAATGTCTTATCTAAGAATATGTGGCAGTGTATGGGGTAACCCACCTTGGGATATTCACCTGTCCATTTGAAACTAACAAATCAACACAGAGTGTTACCCATTGAAAGGCTTAAAGGTGTGACAGTAGATATGGATGGAGTGTGCACTAAGGCATATTTTGAAGTGATAGAGATAATAGATGGCACAACACCTTACCCAACATTACTTGTATTGGATTGGGCATTTGATAAATAGGATATAATCAACCTGAAGACAAGAAAAATGACTTTTTAATCAATTAAATATAAATTCATTGCACCATTGAATCCCTCGGAAGGAGAAAGGCTTGTAGAGGCCACTTGCTTGGATCTAGAAGAAATAAACCAATTTTACAGAACCATCACACAAGAACAGGATTATGTTAACCCAAATGCAGATGGGGTACTCAACTAGAGAATCATTACATCATGTGCTTCTGACTCAAACATAGATTTGGATAATTGGCAACAGTTATTACATGAATTTTCCACAAGGAGGTGCATAAGAATAGATTGCACAGTAAGATGGGTTGGTACAGAGATAAGAAAACCTCCCAGTTTTCATGGGCTAAATAACTTAGAGGAATTATTGACAAGATATGAAGAGGAAGCATTAGAAAATCAAAGGGGATCTTAGCCCTGTATATTTCACTCAAGGAAACACCTACAAGATGGTGGGATGTGCACAAAGAAACAATTTAAGATGGGTATCAGTGTAAATGACTACTGCGCATTAGATTTGGCATAGAATAGGGGAGAAATAAAATGCA
>SNQJ01S0056030.1:35557-48850 GCA_010110895.2 Picea sitchensis
CGGGCTGTAGTGGGCCTGCTAGCGGATGCTTTTTAAAAATGGAGTTTTTAGAAGAGTTGTTCAACATGGCTTTGGCAATGAAGGGAAATGAGTTGGCCTGATGCCAGGTAAGCATGTGTGGTGCAATTTAGGGTTATAACATCCGGCAACTGAGAATATCAGTGTTGAAATGTATTCTTACCTTATGGGTACTTTCTAATTATCTACATTGATCCATCATGTTTATGCCATGTCCAATAGGATCGTCTTGACAGGGAGGTCCATTCCTTTCCGCACTTCTTATTTTAGTGATTCGTGGACCCTACCTTCCCCAACTTTGTCTTGTGAAGGTCAGTTGCATGCTGGAATGGACATGCCACTATCAGTAGTAGAGATTGTGTATCAAGTTTTTCTCGACTCTTTTGTTGATCCGGATCTTGTTCTCTCGCCAACGGACGAGGAGGATCCTGCTCTTAGGCCCGTGTGGACCACTTTGTTGTATTGTTCACATGATTTCCTCGATGGTATTTTTACTTTGGATGAAGCCATCATCGAAGCCATGAATGGTTCTGACAAACCTCAGGATGATATGCATCACCATTCTTGTTTTCTGCCAGAGCTTGAAAGAATCGAACAAGACGAATTTTGATCTACTTTGAGTGAGATAGTCAGTCACATCGTAGTTCCACTTGATACACACAACATTTCTGTCAAATGAAACATGGAGATTATTTATCCTACCGTCACAATCGACATCTCTCGTACCCCTGGAAATGTTGAAAATGTAAATATTGGTGCAGATTGTTTGCCAAAAAAAATCCTGATCTACACCGAGCTCTTCAAGGAATTCTGAGACGTATTTTCTTGGTCATATGAATAGATGCCAGGAATTAACCCTTGTATTTTTGAACATGAGATTAAAAATTATTTGGATGCTAAACCTATTCGACAACATCTTAGAGATGTCAACCCTCGAAAGGCCCCTACTATTAAGGCAGAGGTGGAGAAGTTACTTAATTTTGGCTTTATCTACCCAGTTCCCTTGACCGAATATTGGGTATCTAACCTCGTTCATGTAGATAAGAAGCAAGGAACCATCTATGTATGTATGGATTTTTGTGACCTGAACAAGGCTTGTCCTAAATATAACTTTCCCACACCTTTCATCGATCAGATTCTCGACGAGTGTGTGGGAAGTGAAGTATTTTATTTTATGGACGGATTTTCAGGGTATAACCAAATTCAAATCAAACCTAAGGATCAACACAAGGCGGGATTTATTTTTCCTTGGGGTAATTTTGCATACCGGAAAATTCCTTTCGACCTTGAAAATGTCGAAGAAACCTTTCAACGTGCCATGACTTTCACTTTTCATGATCTTAAACACATAGTTGAAGCTTACCTTGATGATGTTGCTACTCACTCTCGCAAGAGAGCAGGTCACATTATACACCTTCGTGGATCTTATCTAGTTGAACCCTCACAAGTGCATATTTTGCGTTAAGTCTAGTCAACTTCTGGGATTTTTAGTGTCTGAAACCAAGATCATGGTAGATCCACTTAAGGTTGAGGAAATGCTTTGGCTGCCTCCCCCATGCATGATTAGACAACTTCAAGGTTTATAGGGGAAAGCTAGCTTTCTTCATCGGTTTATAGTAAACTATGCCACTATCACTAAAGGTTTCATGTGTCTTTTGAAGAAGGACACCCCTTTTATCTAGGATGAGCGAGCCTAGGAGTCCTTCGATGATTTGAAGAAAGATTTAGTTTCAACGCCTCTGTTGAAGCCTCCTGATTATGGTAGAGATTACTTACTTTATATCATCGCATCTGAAGATACGATTGGTATGGTTCTGGTTCAAGAGGATGATGAGATCCATGAGCACGTCATCTACTATGTTAGTCGAACTTTACTCGGTCCTGAACTTTATTATACACACGTTAAAAAACTGTCTTTGGCTATCGTTCACGTAGTCCGGGGTTTGTGTCATTATATATTACTTTACAAGACTACTATGGTTTTTGATGTCAATCCATTTCAATACGTCCTTACTCGACATATTATAGGGGGTAAATATAATAAATGGATTGTCATTTTACAAGAATTTGATCTTGATTTTGCTTTCACAAAATCCAAGAAATCCCTAGTCTTTGCAGAGTTAATATCCGATTTTCCATGATTAGATGAGGACATTATCCATGTTGATTCGTTTGAGGAAGAACACATTTTTCGTGTCTCATCATCTGACCCCTAGTATGGAGACATTGTTCTCTATATTCAGACCTTAAATTTCCCTCAGCATCTCTCAGGAGGTGACCGATGGCATATAAGATACCAAGCTAATAAATATACTATTGTCAATGACACTTTGTATCACTGAGGAATATAATATATCTTGCATCATTGTTTAACTAACGGATAAGCCGAGTCCATCCTGAACGATTTCCACAGTGGGGCTTGTGGTGGTCATCTATCTGGGCTTGCAACAGCCCAAACAATTTTGGGAGCTAGTTATTTCTAGCCTACTATCTTTAAGGATTGTGTTGAAGCGGTTAAGAAGTGTCACCCCTGCTAGGTGCTCACTCGAAAAATGCACTCTCATCCAGCTCCTCTTCACCCAATCATTACCATCGGTCCCTTCACCAAGTGGGGGGTAGACTTCGTCGATTGAAACCCAACTTCAGTTGGGGGGAATCAACACATTACTGTGGTCGTCGAATACTTTAATAAGTGGGTTGAGGCCATGCCTACAGTTAAATCTGATGGGAAGATTGCAGCCTTTTTTCATATTCAATCAAATTATCACCCGGTTCGGTATCCCGAGTGATATTGTCATTGATCATGGCATTCACTTTTAGAATGAAATGATGGAAGAAATAGAAGCTAATATGGGGTTTAGACATAGTCATTCTTCTCTTTATTACCCCCAAGAAAATGGACAAGTAGAGGCCGTCAACAAGTCTCTCAAGACCATTTTGCAAAAAATTGTCAGTCAGAAGAATTTTGACTGGTACATCTTGTTATATCCTACACTCTGGGCATACTGAACCTCGGTCAATACTGCCACCATATTTTCCCCTTTCTAGTTAGTACATGTTGTGGAGTTATTATTACCTATTGAATTTGAAATCCCTTCTCTTAAGTTGGCAATCGCTCTCCTAACTGACACTTCTAATATCGAACAATGCCTTTTACACCTAGAGAGTCTTTATGAGCATCATCGAGACACCTTTATATCTATTGAGGCAGAAAAAAGACGTGTCAAGGTACAATACGATAATTTTGTCTATCCTCGGTTGTACATTGATGGTGACTTTGTCCTCTTGTATAATCAATCCAAAGAACCATTGGGGGTAGGAAATTTTAAACCCATGTGGCATGGTCCTTACATTGTGCGACGTGTTCTAGAAAAAGGATCCTATGAGTTAGAAGATTATGAAAGGAATAGGTTGGTTGAGCCCAGAAATGGGCTCTACTTGAAAAGATACTACGCTTGAGCCCTAGGCTTGGGAGAAACTCTTTGTATACTAATTTAATTTAGTGTATATATATATTTTGCTTTCATCTTCAGGTTGCTTATCGAGTTTTCACTTGGTTGACAGATGTCAACGGAGTCTTTAGTCTACCTAGGATTCACAGACGGAACCAATTGTCATACAAGGAACTTGGCTTCCGCCACTTGGGTGGTTTATTCACCCGAGGGTCTATTGGTGTCTTCAGGTGCTGTATGCCTAGGTCCATCCATGAACAAAGTGGTCGAATATAGCATCATTATAGAACTTTTGTGCGATGATATCTCACATGGAATTTGTTCATTAGAAGTTCGCTTGGATTCCTAGTTAGTAGTATGTCAGTTGAACAAAAGTTACTATGTGCATGATCCTACTTTACTCCAACGATTCCTATGGGTACATCTTTTAGAATGACATTTTGATTTTATTACATATTATCATATTCCTAGGAGTTCTAATAATGTATCTGATGCTTATGCTAATTTCATTTTAGATTGGAATTTGTCACATAACTAAATAAAATAAAACCATCTCATCAATGTACACATTGTAAAATATAAGTAAAACCGAAGATCCATTTTTTATATATTTCAAAAAATATGGTGTTTATAGTACAAAATTGGGGCTAATACCCTCAATACACATATACAGTTAGTATTACAATATCCCATGACATCTACGCCTATGTCACCGGATGTGTGCCATGGTAGCAAACCACGACGTTTGCGAGATGCCAAAAGTGTCATACCCATGCTCTGGGTACACCAACCACTTGTCGTTGCATGGCTTCAAGAAGATCCTCTACCTGAACCATGGGTATCATGTAAGTCAAACGCAGCAGGTTGCCCTGCATGTTTTGTAGGACCCTTTCAGCTTCTCCTCTCACTGACTTGTCTCCCCGGTTCCTTCGTCAATATCGAGGGAAGCCTTCTGGTCACCGCGGACCCACATGTGTGTTGAAAAAATGTCTAGTCAATACTTAAGCATCATCCAAAAATGTTTGTTTCCTAATTATAAAAAAATACAAAAAAATGAAATATGTAAAAACATTTTTACATACCTATGTCACCGTAGGAGATCCCTGGTGGGAGTGGCATGTCTAGATCTCCTTTGAAGTCGATCCCCTCGGAGGGATATTCATCCAGAGCGATGACCTGTCATCGCCACCAATAGAAGAAATCCTCGTTGTAGGGTGTCAGAACCCTACCTCCCCCATGTCGCCTCATTACCTCAGTCCACCGTGCCATGGTTCGATTGCAAGGTCCTCTGAGAAGAATCTCGACTCTAGGTCCCAAACCTAGAACCCGCTCGAAAAAGAAACTACATAGGATAGAGGCAAACCCAAAATTTATTTTACTCCCCTGTTTTCACTCTGTCAACTGGCTCTTCACATTTTCCAGTAGTGAGGTACACCAGTCATATACTATGGGTATCATACACTGCACTACGTAGAAAATGAGCGGCCTCGATGCCTGGTGCAACAAGGTTGAACCTGTGATCTGGGTCAATACTAGTACAATAATCTTCAGACTGAGATCATTTATTTCCCAGATAGGGACTTGACTCCCTACCTTAGGATTCCCTGCTACACAGTGGGCATCGATATATTCCTCAATATTCATCATGTTCCCTACTCCCCATCATTTGAGGTTTACAACCTCTCCCCGACATGATAGACCAATCAAAAAGTAAATGTCCTTTATTTCAATTCTCAATGATTTCCCATCAAGATTGAAGCTCTCACTCTCATGGTCCCAGTAACCCACAAGCATCTCGAGAAACCTCACCTAGGCTCTCATTCCTTTGAGCACCCAAAATTTATACAAGCCACGTCACTTTAAGGCCATTTGGGCCCCTAGATCTCAATCTACAGCAGCATCGACCTCCTCGTTCTCTCTCTCTCTCCATTCAAGAACCATCCTATCAAACACAAATAAAAATTTGAGTTAGAACCCTTCAAAATGATTGTTTGTGTCCCTGTACGCTGCCTACTTTACATACAGTCGTGTGTAGGGCTTGATATATGCACTATGTAGTTTACACAGGGGTGTATACCTCATCGTATATGCAACCTGATCAGCTCAGGTACACCGAAATCTACACTTTATGCCCTCAATAACTAAAAATTTGGAACCTAATTCAAAATTTTGATCCACTGAAATTGAAGAGGAAGAGAACAAGAATTACCTGATCCAGACGGTTTGTGATTTTGTTTCTTGATGCTCCTACAATCTCTGTTTGAATCTCGGATGTATTTTGGTCCAATTTGCATTAGTTGGGTAAAAAATCAAAATGGTATATTAATTTTTTATTTTGTTAATATAAATTATTTTTACCCACTTTCTATAGTTTTAAGCCATTTTTCACCTAATGGACTAATACAAAGGTGGATCGAGTTGGTTTTTGTAGTTTTAACCTGGGATTCTTGCAGATTTCAGCGTTTTATGGGTCGTTTGTCACCATGGATAGGTATTTTCATTACCCAGCATATAGGATAGGTATCCCATCTGCAATGCATTTTCACATTATCCTATAACTATTACTCTTTATGCCCCAGGTATGAACCTATTTTTTTTGACACAGAACCTTTTATCTACTATAAAGTCATGTTGTTATCAAGTGGTAGAGACTTACCGAACATGGGTTCCCTAGTTAGATCCTCTACTACATTTGGTGCCCATGCAGAGATTTTTTCATAGGACCGGGAGTCCCTCATAGATAATACATGACTTGATGTTGAGCCTCATTTCTCACTCATAAACATGCAACCCTATTCCCCGTGGACTCCCAAATGAGTTTAATTTAAGCTCTTTTCCAACTCGTCCCTAAAAAAAGAAAAGGTTGTTGAGTGATTTGTCCCTTTCACACTCATTAAATTGGACTTGAAAGGTCATGAGTCCTAGTTAAGCTCTTTTCCGGCTTGCTATCAAAAAGTGAAAAGATCACCAAGTGAACTTTTCTTTTTCACACTCATAAATTGGTTTTGAAAAGACGTCTATTTAGCACAAGTTTATCCCTTTTTCACACCAAGTAGACTAAAAGACATAAAAAAGGACATTTTTTGGCGTTAAGTTGTGATTTCATCTCATGCCCTTGCTTGCAGTATTGAGCCTATAGTCGGTTCTCTCTTTGCGTTATAAACCATTTGCCTCATCAATTTTTCATCCTCAACCAAGTAGAGCCTTGTTTATATCCTTCGTAACTTGACACCCTATACCTAGGAGGGAACATTCCCCCGAGTTTCCATCTCCCACATGCACTTCCCTACATTGAGAATAGGTATGTTCCACTACTGGATCTAGTTTTTCTTACTTGAGACACATGTTTCCTTCTCTGTTTCATAGCATTCATTTGTCTATGAAAAAACAAAAAAAAGAATGGGCGAGAAGGGAGTATTATCTTGTATCGGCAGCAGTCATGTCGCCTTTGAATAGAGAACAAAGTTATTTGAGTCCATTCATCATCATAATTTTGGGATTAGCATGGACTTAGGAAGCTAAGCTCGTTACAGAGTCTTCTCTACCGACTGGTTACTCTTCCAGTCCCTATAGAGAATTTCATTGATGTCTCCTACATGTTATGGTTTTATCATTGGGTCTATGTTGTCACAGTCCTCCATATGTTTGATGCTCTTGTTCAAAGGAAGTCTATCAACCTATGTTGGGCACTCCTCATAACTCTTGACTTTGCATGTCGGTCATACCCTCAATTTATCTCAAAATCACATGATATTGTAGTCCTATCATGCACTCTGGCCCTACTTTCATCATTGGTAGGTAACCTTGAACCTAGCAATTGACATTTCATCATTGGTCATTGACTGGGTGGTTTCACTTTTGTTCAAAGGTAAGACATATATTCACACATTGGGATTTGTGCAATGTCTTATATGCCATTAGCCTTATTGGTGGTTTCCACCTTTGTCAGCAATTTTCATCATTGGCTTCTATTTAGAGGGTCTTTTTTGTGTATCTCTTGCACTTGGCACATACGAAAGATGCACAGGGTCGTTGGTTTGTGAACATGTTCTTCATCCTATTTCCACCACATCATGAAGCTCATGCTTTGTACCTCATGCTAACTGATAAGAGATGCCTTAATTCTCTCCTTTCAGCGGGTCTCTTTCCATCGACTTCAGCCGATTTATTTTGGAAATAGGACCTAAAGTCTTATGAGTGCCTTGAGTCTTGTAGTCATCAGTGGAAGGCTCTCTCGCCATCGACAGTTGGGAATACATTAATGTCTCCCGATAGATGGATTCTTTAGGTGTTCGACACCAGCTCCTTTATTCACACTTGTAAGAATGTACTTGGTGCCTTGATACCTACTTTCATTATCAGTATATTGTCTTGTGTTTGTTAATGGTATACCTCAATGACCGGTAATCAAACGATGTCTCATTGTGTTCGAACTCAACTTATTTATTCACGTGATGTAGACTTGCACCTTTGGCGAATTGTGTAGAAGACTTGAAGACATCACTATGTGGCCATAGCTTTCCTGAGTTGTTGCTTCCTTTTCATTGGACCAGTACCTGTATGACTTCAGTGATCATGGGAGATCATATTGTACTCCATGGTATATAGATATCTTCAGATTGGTTTTTTAGACTGGTTCTACTAAGCCTTGTTCGTGACTATGACATCTTTTGGCATATAAATGCATTTGCATTTGCCTATTCATGGCCCTGGACATTTGTTTGGTATAATTTTCACGTGGATCTGCAGTGTAATTTGATTGGCAATCATGTATGCAAAGTCAGTGCAGAATGTAATGAGAAAAAAATTTTGTCTATCTGGTCCCCTACCACTCCACTTATGGGTTATTTGTAATGTATTTCAGCCATCGCAAATACTCCTATGACCTCACACATTAGGGGGCATCTGTTAAAGAAATATTTTCCTCACCCTATGCAATCTTGCAGAGAGGGCCTTATTCCATTTCCCTATGTAGACTTGTCTTCCTTGTTGATAAAATCCAGAGACAAAAATACAAAACTTTCCACTTGTATGCATCTTGCACACTAAACAACAAGCGTATACACAGGCTACTCCACTACAGCCCACGTACATCATGATTTATGGTAAAAAAATCAAAATTAAATGTTGGGTTTCCATGTCACAATAGGAGATCTCTGATCTTTGGCCTTACATATACTGGAAATGTTCTGACTCGTCCCTTCAGTTCCATTTCAAAGGCTATAAGTTGGCCAATTACGAGCTATGGAAAAGGAGAAAGAATTCAACTTTGAGAGCAAAGTTACTCTGGAGAAATTATTACTTCATATTGAGTCTGCATCCCTTTGTCCTTTAAGTCTAAACACAGTGTTCATCCCCCAAGCTCTTCCCTTATTGATGGATAACCTCATTGTCTCCCTTCTATGAGATTGCCTTTGATGGAGGATTGAAGTGGTGAAGACCCAACTGGAAGGAACTTAGTTTCTCAGTTTTGAACTGTGACGACACAAAAGTCTGTAATATTTTCACTTCTGTTGATCATTTATTAATAGAAATACTCTCTTCCCGTCCAATTGATATCTTGCAAATATATGAGTTATTATTCATGGGCATGTTTTTTTTGTATATTAATGGATTATGCTATCTAATGTTCTACCTTTTATATTATCACTATATGCTTGCTCTGCTTGTTTGTTGAGAAATTGTTGCAGGTATAAAACTTTGGGTCAAAGTGCTCAATGGTGGACATCATCAAACATCTGGACGAGGTAGGTCCCTTTATTATCTCGCTTTCACATTGGTTTATATAGAAGTTTTTGGGGATAGAATTGATTTCTGCAGTCACATCTGTCTGTTGTGGTTTACCCTAGACATAGAGAGATTTTCCTCGTAACACAAGGTTTACTAGTTGACCCTGCTAAGATTGCAGTCATTGTAAATTTACCACCACCAAAATCAGTGCACCTGTTAAGAGAAACACTGGGACATATAGGATATTATAGGAATTATATAAAGGCGTATGCATAGATTACTGCACCAATGGAAGAAATGTTAAATAAGGACACCAGATTTCAATGGAATGGGGATTGTCAGCAAGGATTGGACACTCTAAAAGAAAATATGGTGACAATACCTATATTAGTATTTAAATATTGGGAAAATAAATTTCATATGCATGTAGATGCATCAGCCATAGCACTTGGAGCAATTCTGGTGTAGCCAGGAGAAGGGAACTTAAACCATCCTATATCCTTTGCAATACGAAAGTTGTCAAAATTAAAGTAGAATTACAACACCATAGAAAGAGAAGGCCTAGCCATGGTATATGCACTTCGGAAATTCGGGCATTATTTACTGGGTAAACACTTTAAAATGTTCACAAACCATTCTTCCCTGAAATATCTAGACAACAAGCTAGTGTTGGGGGGGAGGATCTGTAGATGGATATTATTATTCCAATAATTTTATTTGAAGTGATAGTCAAACTAGGAAAGTTGAATGTAGGACCTGATCACCTGTAAAGGGTAACTAATGGAGAAGAACCTACTAATTTGAAATACAAATTCTGTGATGCACAACTATTTTAAGTATAGATAGTTGATGAATAAATCGTTGATATTTTTAAATACTTAAGTGCAGGGGTTGCACCACAATACTTTAGCACCATGCAGAAGAAAAACTCGGTAGTCAAAGTTGCAGACTATCAACTAATTGTAGGTAATTTATAAAATATGGGCACAGATAGCATTTTGAAAAGGTGTGTATTGGAACATGAAGGACCCATAATTTTGGCAGAATCTCAAGAAGGTATAGTTGGAGGACACTATGTAGAAAAATATACCATGCAGAAGGTATTATGAGTAGGATTATGGTTTCCAATAGTCCATAAATATGCCAAGGATTATTGCCAGAACTATGTTGTCTGTCAAAGGGCTGGTAAACCCAAGAGAAGGGATGAGATGTCCCTAAGACCACAAGTGAATCTACAGGTATTTGAAAAATAGGAAATAGACTTTGTTGGACCTATTAATCCACCAGCCAAAAATTTAGGAGCTAGATATATCATTGATGCGACTAGACACTTAATAATATGGGCAAAATCAGCACCAGTCAAAGATTGTAGTGCAGAGACAACAACACACTTCTTATTTGAGAAAGTGATCACCAGATTTGGATGTCTCGGGATATTAATGAGTGACCAAGGCACTCATTTTATTAATAATACCATCAAGTATATGACTGAGGAGTTTGAAGTCTATCACCGGAAGAGTACACCATACCATCCTCAGGAAAATGGAACAGTTAAAGCTTTCAATAAAAATTTTGAAAATGTATTGACTAAGATTTGCAATGTAAACATAGATGATTGGTACTTGAAAATACCAATAGTATTATGGGCATACATGACCACAAGCAATAAGTTGAAAGAACATACACCATTCATATTGGTGTATGGACAAGAAGAAATGGTGCCATTAGAATTTTTGGTGCCCATTCTGCGTGTAGAAGCAATTACCAACATGACAAAAAGAGGCGTAGTACAAGAGAGGCTAAGAAAAATAATGCAAATGGAAGAGGACAAGATCCTGGTAGGATTTCACTAGGAAGTAAAAAAAAAAGGGACAAAGCCTAGGATGACATACATATTAAAAAGAAAAGCTTCAAGGAGGGAGACCTAGTTCTTCTCTATGACAGTAAATTTTTGCAACACTCTGGTAAGTTTAGAATGCATCGGCTAGGGCCATATGAAGTAAATATTGTCACAGATGGGGGATATATACATATAAAGGACTTGGAAGGAACATAACTAAAAAGAATGATCAACGGTATTCAACTGAAACTGTAAAAGGACAGTCAACCTACTAACCCTTAAAAGTTACAGGGAACTAAGAAAGTCATGTATATAGTGCACTCTAGTATATATTAGGACATAAAAATGATAAAAATAAACAAAAAGGGGAAAAATAAGAAAAAAGGAATAAAAAAATAGAAAGAGAAGAAAAACAAAAAAAGAGGTAGAACTTGACAAAACAACAGGAAATTGGGAAAAAAGTCACGTGCAGCAATTACTGCGACAACATCAAAAGACAGCACGCAAGAAAATTTACACTCGGCGAAAATGCACGCAAAAAGTGAAAAACAGTTATGATTGGGTCTATAAAGGGTAGAAAGCACGCGTTAGTTCAACACTTAGTGATTTTTTGAGCAAAGAGAAAGATATAAAGTGTGTGCCCTAGATAGAATTGTATGAAGAAGAAAGGGAGTGTGAAAATTAGATAGAAGATGACACCACCAAAGTTTGGAGCTCTGGGCCAGTATGTACGAGTTACTCAATAGGGCCAAAGGTGCAAGGAAAGAATGAGATAGCCCAAGAACATGGTCATGCTTGAATATTTCACCACTTCGGACACAGAGTCAATCATCCCAACATGGGTTGAAGAGGAAACATTGACAACACCGCAAGGGCAAGTAGGAAACATTCTGGGACCCTAAACTATGGGTCAACTATACGGCCATGAAGGAGAAGAGATGTTGGTCGAGGACATCACCAACTGGCTGGACTCTAAGAGGGAAGAATATAACACAGAAACAACAGAGGTAGGCCCATCTATTTTTGGGTAGAAAAGAAAGGCGTGGGATGCCACGGACATCATACTTCAATATCTCCCAGATGCAGTGGTCAATGTGGACAATATGTTCGAAAAAGTACCAAAACCTAGGTACTTGAACAATGATGTGCGCGATGTGACCAAATTCCTAGATTTGGCCGAAGAAACCTATATGGAAAACACAAAGGAAATTGGACCCCTAGGAAAACCTATCATGGATCATGTGCAGTGGATAACGGGGTTGTATAACTCTGACATAATGAACCTCTTGGATATACCGCACTTCGGGCACGATAAAAACATCGGGAATTGCATCAAACGGTTAGTATCTCGAGTACATGGTGGCATCCTTTGGATGGATAGGCTAGTATAGTTGGATGTGTATTTGATCACCAAGATCACAGGATTACCTATAGTCGATTCATATCCAAAGGAGTACTTGGATAACAAGGTGCGCGAGAAGGAAATTGTCGAGCTAGTAAAAGCACAGTTTGGCACAAGTAAGGGAAACAGGGTCATCGTGCTCAAGGATAGTAATGACAATATGATGAGGTTTTCCAACAAACTTATGGCTTGCAAGTTTTTGAAGAAATGCAAAAAGTAAGAAGCTCCAGTAGTAGTCATAGCAGTAGCCACACAGTGCATGAAAGGAGTAATGTTTAGTTGGTCACCGTACCTGCTAAACCAATTTTTGGTGGATTGCAGAGATGCACGGGATAATGAAACCGAGTTTGATTACTCTTGGATCATCATTCTTATAGCCTTGGTGGGGTGGCAGGAGCCAAATTTTTCAGCCTTCCTGAATAGGAAATTAAAATGCTATACGTCCAAATATGAGTCCCTCTGGTAGGCCAAGGACAATAAAAATCAACAAGTAAATAACACAGTTTTTGTGATGTTTTTGGAAGAAATACAACAATGCACAACCAATGTGTGGTGCATTCTTGTGGAGGTAATCCAGGAAAATGAAGGGATAGCCAGGTTCAAGGCATCCATGCATCACATGTGGATCCAATTCGCAAGGGATCCAAAGAAGGTATGGTTGGAGATGAAATATTGTGTCGCTAGGGAAGAATTTGACTAGATAATTAGAGACCAGCCTGTGTAATGGAAGCTTCCAGTAGAAAAACCAACAACAAGGCCAATCGCGACACAATGCACCAAGCCCAAGGAAAATTCTGAAGAAGTTTCCTCAGCGAAAAAAAACATCCCAGTCGATAACACTAGAGAGGCTG
>SNQJ01S0056030.1:57526-74050 GCA_010110895.2 Picea sitchensis
AGTATCAACACTTTTACAAGGTCCTTTAATAGACTATATACAATCCAATCATCCAAATATACTTCTATAAATTGATGTATGAATTCCTTAAAATAAGATATGACTACTCTTGAAAAAATGGTCGGTGCATTCTTTAGCCCAAATGACATGACTGTATATTGGTAGGATCCCCATTCTGTCACAAAAGTAGTCTTATACCTGTCCTCTCAAGCTATTTTGATCAGATGGTAGCCTAAGAATCCATCTGTGAATGAATACACTTCCTGACCTCCCACATTCTCTAAGACCTCATCTATAAAAGGGCTAGGGAAAGGCCCATGTAAAAAAGCATCATTGAGTTTCCTCAGATCTAAAGAAATCCTTATCCCCCCTTGCTTCTTTTCTTGGACTACCATATGACTTATCCATTCAGATTCCTCTACTATTTCTATGATACTAGCTTCCAACATTCGATCAAATTCTGCTTTCAATTTCTTCTTATACACTATATTCAGTCTGTAGGGTCTTTGCCTGAGAGGTCTAGCCTCAGGTTTGAGGGGTATCTTCGTCTCACCAAGCTCCCATGTTATTCCTTTCATCTCTGTAAATTTCTTTGGAAACATGTCATTGTATTCGTGCAGTAACTCTGTTATTCTTTCTACTATTTTCTCATCCCAATAGTCTCCAATACTTTCCATTTTAGGATTTTCATTCGTCCCAATGTTAACTTTCTTAACTTTGATTGGTGCAACAAATACTTTTGACTCCATAGATGGACCTTCCACCTCTCTTTCTCCTTCAATCTCTGTAATTTGAATGTTGCATGGGTCATCTTCATCTGGTGCTTCTTCTTCCACATGATAGCATGAAAGTAACTCTTTGACTATCTGTCTATTTTGTTGCTAATATTCTGTCATGATTTCAACTTTTGGTTCATTAATAAATATCATTCCCTGTATCATATTCAATTTTGAATCCCTATTGGGGATCTCATGTTAAAATGAGAAGGTTAGTACAAAATTATGTTGTAATCCTGTCCATTCTGTAGTGCCTCTGCGCATCTCCTCATCTATATACTAGTTCCCTGGGATTCCTTCCAATGTGTGGATAAAGTGATGAGGACATTCCTTTGGTGGTGTCATCCTCTATTGTGTTATGCACTTCTCAAAGTGTTCAACTGGTGTTCCTTGTCCATTATACCTCTGCATTTTATTTCTCCCATGTGTTGCACCTCTTTCGTCACCTTAGTGAGCAAAATAGAGGTGCTTGCAAGATTAGTTGGGTTTGCTAAGTAGGATAGCTGCAAGGAAAAGGGTTAGAGAAAGGAACATAAAATAATAACTAAGAATTAAACTAAGAAATAAAACAACAACTAAATTAATGAACATAGGGACATAAGGACAAAAGAAACAATGAGACCCATGTCACCAATGATAAGGCTGATATTAGTGAAAGAAAACAACGAGAAGCAAGAGGAATATGAGTCCCTTCTTCCTCCAAGGGAGGGCTCTTGGACCCCCACAAATAAGCTCTTCTTACAACTCTTGAAAATTAAAATGAAAATGGTGAAATAATTCTTTGCTAATCCACTCAAGGGGTGAGATGGATTGTCCAATGCAATGATGCAAGTATACTCTTGGCAATGATAGAAGATTCCTCAAGAGAATAATGGCAGCATAAATTTGCTATGAATTCCTTGAAAAATGAAGTGTATCCATGGCCTTTTTATAACATTCCTTTGAGTTATTGTCCAACTAGTTTGTAGTGTGTAAAGAGGCTAATTAGGGCATTTCTAGGTCTTTGACCAGCCACCCAGTCGAATCTAGTCCATATTTGAGTGTCAAATCAACTTGGAAGTTGAACCAGAAGTGGGTGGGAGGATGACCACTCTCATAAATGCGTCGTTTCTCAGGTGCGCGGATTTTTGCGACAACAGTCGCGCATCGTGCACATGTGCGCGATTTCCGCGTTCCTATTTTGTGCATGTGTGCGCGCACCCAATGTCTTCATTTCGCCCTTTAATTTTTGCAATAGTTGTATACTTTTGACCCTTTGTGAATGATTTTGTGTTAATTTAGTTCCATGAATGACCTCATAACTGTTTGACGATGCTGAATTCTTGTACCCATTTGTGGACGAAATTTCAGTGATAACACCATGATCTAATGCACAATAGTCATTTACACTGATACTAGTCCTAAATTGTTTCTTTGTGCACACCCCACCATCTTGCAGGTGTTTCCTTAAGTGCAATATCTAAGGCTAAGAGCCTATGATTTTCTAATACTTCCTCTTCATATTTTTTCAATAATCGCTCTAAGTCATTTAGCCGATGAAAACTAAGAGGTTCTCTTATCTCTATACCAACCCATCTTACTGGGCGATCTATTCTTGCACACCTCCTTGTGGAAACTTTATGTAATATTTTTTTCCAATTATCCAAAATTGTATTTGAGTCAGAAGCACATGATGTAATGTTTCTCTAGATGAGTAACCCATCTGCAGTTGGGTTAACATAATTCTCTTCTTGCGCGATGGTTCTGTACAACTGGTTTATTTCTTCCAGATCAAAACAAGTGGTTTCTAGAAACCTTTCTCTTTATAAAGGATCCAATGGTGAAATGACTCTATATTTGTTTGATTCAAAAGTAATTTTTCTTGTCTTCAGGTTGATTATAGCCTAGTTCTCAAATTCTCAATTCTATACAAGAAATTATGGGTAAGGTGTTGTGCCATCTACTATCTCTATTACTTCAAAATCTGCCATAGTGTGCACTCCATCCAAATCTAATGTCACACCTTTAAGCTTTCCAATTGTTAATACTCCGTGTTTATTTGCTAATTTCAACTAGATAGGTTAATAACCTAAGGTAGGTTACCCCATACACTGCCATGTATTCTTAGGTAAAACATTTACTTCAAAGCCTAAGTCTAGTTTAATATCTCCCATATTGAAATATCCAATGTTGGCATTCAGTCTGAATTCTCTACTTGTCCTTCTTCTTGTGTGGAGATGGTCGACTATTTTCTGTTCTAATTTTCCTTCGACCTTGGTGTTACATATTTCTAGGATATCTTGTAAAATCCTAATAGTTTATGGGTCATTCAATAACTTAACACAATATTGCAAAAACATATTTATGGTACTTACTTGCTTTAAAGATTGTCCTTCACTGGTATGGTCCATTGAAAATGGCATCCCATATATTGGTGGATTTTCAAGTTGTTTCACAACTGATGTAGATGCAACATTCTTCTTGAGACACTCCCATCTGGATTCCTTAAATATTTCATTTTATTTTCGTGCATAAAACTGCTTCTATGGTTCAACGTCTTAATCCATTGGTGTTGATATGGATCACGTGATAATACATCAGTTTCTATTTTGGCTCCTCCTTGAGTGACTATATTGATGTTTCTTCCATCATCCCTGGCTTCTACATAAATCCACTGGCCATTCTAGTTGTTCTGGTTCCTCTTTTCTTGTATCTTCCCCAAGAGTTTTGGACAGTCTTCTGTATCATGATCTACTGTGTGATAGTACATACATGTCGCTAGTGGGAGTGGGAACTCCCTTGCATAATGTCCTGATTGTTGGCAGTTGTGGCACACTATTGGTCCTTTGCCATGTCCAAATCCTCCTCTACCTTGTTCTCCACCTTTGTATCCCCCTCGATCTCTGCATGGTGAGTTGTACTAAGGTACCTGGTTATACTGCGCAAGGTTATACTATGGTTGAATATTATTATACCACGTCTGCACATTGTTGTATTTCTTCTATGCATTATTATATGGTGGTGGTACCTGGTTAAACTGGGGTGCAACTTGTCCTGTCATCATTTTTTCTTGCACCCTATAAGTATCTGAATTTATTTCTCTCATTAGATCCATCGTCCTACAATCCTTATCATCATGACCCACTAACTTGCAAAAATTATAGTATGAACTTTTTGGTACTATCTTATATTTTTGAATCATTGGACAATGATATGGGTCATTCCCATGTGTCTTACAAATCTTGCACCATGGTCCTCCTGTTGGAAATGGTTTTGGCACCCCTCACGCCATTTACTGCATGAAAGTTGGACATTCATTCTTATGGTGTCATTATGTTCTACATAGGGTACACCAAACAACTTCTCTTTTGTCTCTACCCTTATTTTGGTTAAGTTGAAATGTTAGATTCTTCAAATCCTCCTTCAACTCCTCTCTTTCCAGATCTATTTGCTAATACTGGTTCTCTTCGAGTTGTAAGGCTTCCTGCAGAGCCTCTACCTGATTTTGGAAATTTTGTTGTCTTAACGGGTATTTCAAATTTGGTAACAACGATTTCACAAATAAATTCCTATGTTGCATGTCAGTCATTGCATATTTCAACTTACCTTTCAAGTATTTAAACCTCTGATCAATATCCCAAATAGAATCACTTGGTTTCTTCTTGATTTCAATCATTTCATTCATATACTGGTCTTATGAGCTGAGCTTCTGAAATTCATTTATAAGTATTTTTTTCACATCTGCAATAGTCTTTGTTGCTCCTGGTGGATTGTTTACATTTAGACTCATGTACCCATTCAATGCACGGTCTCTCAATGTGATTGATAACTGCACGAGATTTGTGTCCTCATATGTGATATGCTTTGCTTCCCATATATTCTCATAGATGAATAGGTGCTTCTCAGGGTCCTCTGATGCCTCTCCCCGAAATCTTGGTAATATGATCGTGGGATCATGTCTTGCCATTTTAAACCGTGTTGAACTAATACCTCCATGCGTGATCTGGATTTTATGAGAAGAATAAAATGAATACATATTATTATTATTCTTAACACAGAAACACAAGGAAAAATAACAGAGATATAGTAAAATTGGATTCTATTCAATAAGGAAATATGTTGAAACTGTGAAATGTAGACTGAAAACAAGCTTGCTAGAATGGTGGTGGCTTATCTCTGATAAGAGATGTGACGATTGCGCTCATTCGCAAGAAGATGGTTATAATGAGTCTCTCCAAGCATTTTTACAATAAATATGAATTCAAAAAACCTAGACATTCAAAATCCTAACCCTAGGAGATGAAGCGCCAAAAGTCATGTGGGCCTCGTTGGGGTAAGTTAGTACATCAACTTCTCAGGGTCGTAACTTTTGCATACGATCTCCATTTTAGGCACACAATATCCCGTCGGAAAGGTCTATCCGAGGAATACACATGTTGTCATCACACTGCGGATAAATTCCACATGTGACTATGGAAATCCCTAAGAACATTGTTTAGGGCCTCAAGACGACCCCAGAAGTTTGGGACCCGAAAATTGGAAAAAACTACCAAACTGAAAAACTGCCAAAATGATCCAAGTTGAATAGGTGGGAGGCCACCGACATCCATATGGATCAATCCTCCCCCTTACGAATAATTTTTCTCCATTGTGTTGAGGTCCCCCATGAGATGAGGAAATTTCTACTGAATTTGGCCCCGGGTGAGCCACTTGCCCTGCTTTGACAACTTGATAGAGTTGGATTCTCTGTTGGCGAGTTCCCTTGACCTATGTGTCCAAAATATGATCATTGGATTCCTATTGCATGAATTCATGGTTGAGATATTTTGGCGTCAACTGTTCTGCTATCTCTGAGGTGTCCAATAATGGTGGTAAATATGGCCGAAGGAGATCCACGTTGACCATTGGATGCAGGCCAAAGAAAGGGGGAATTTTGAGCTCAAAAGAATTGTCACTCACAACCTTGATGATGGTGCAAGGTCCATAATGGAGTGGGTGAAGCTTTTGATGGGGCCCTTTAAGGCATTCTTTCTACAAGTGCAACCAAACATTGTCTCCCACCTGAAACTTATGTGCCACCCGATGTTGATCATGGCGTTGCTTGTACTTAGAATTGGACTTCTGTAAAATATCCTAAACTTGTTGGTGGATGTGATGGATCCTCTCAATGAACCAGATGGATTTTTTAGCTTCAGTTGGAGTAGGTGATGAGTTGGCTGGGGTGGCTGCAAGGGCTAGTGCGACATCCATGGGACCTAATGGTTGGAATCCCAACCCCACATGAAAGGGGCTATGGCCAGTTGAACTATGTAGGGCTTGATTGTAGATATGATGAACATAACGAAGAATCTCATCCCATATGTGGGGGTTCTTGTAATTGTATATTCGCATGAAATGCATAATCATCTGATTGATAACCTCATTTTGGCCATTTGTTTGGGGGTGGAAGGCAATGGATTTGGTCAGTTTGGTGTTAGTAGTGACTAGAGGATCGATAAGAATGTGTTGAGGAACTTACTTTTCTGATTTGAGACAATGGTTTGTGGGATTCCAAAATGTACCCATACTCGTTCAAAGAAGAGCTTGGCAGTGGCCTCCATTGTGATTCTCTTATTGCAGGTGACCATAATCGCCATCTTGGAAAAACGATCAACAACCACAAAAACACAGTCATTTCCCCTCTTGGTGGATGGAAGGCCTGACATGTAGTCCATTGAAATGGATTCCCATGGTCTGTCAAGAGTAGGAAGAGGGGTGAACATGCTCTATTTCTTAGTGGTTGGTTTGGAAATAACGAAGGAAGTGCAAGACCTGATATACTTGTTGACATCTTGTCGATGTTTCAGCCAATAGAAATGTTGTTGTAAAACTGCCACTATATTTTCGACGTCGAAGTGTCCTGCCACCCGACTGTAGTGGACTTCCCAAATCATCTTCACTTGATCACTTGATGGAATGCAGATATGGCCCAAATGGCACAATAGCTCATCTTGAATATGGAAACTAGTGAAAAATGTTTTTTCACCCAACATTTGGTAGGTGGTGGAAAAGTCATGGTCTGTCTCATAGAGGTTGGTCCATTCGGAGGTCTCATGGCTGCAAGAGTATAGCACCATGGTGAGTGCCACGACTGGAGGTCGGTTGAGGCAATCATGGACTCGATTGGTACTTCATGTTTTATATTTGATGTTCAGGTGGAAGTACTGCAAGTATGTGGACCACTTTTAATGGATGTCACTTCAATTTTCCTTATGTATGCATGAACTGCAATGGCTTATGATCAGTGTGAATGACTGTCTCCTTCCCAAGAATGTAATTCCTCCATTGGTGACATGCTTGCACAATGGAGTACATTTATTTGTCATAAGTAGGGTACTTATGGATGACATGTGATAGGACATGGGGTGGATGTGATGAGTGAGGACTACGCCCACAACATAGTCTGAAGCATCTGTCTCGATCTCAAAGGGTTGTTGTAGGTCTAGTAATGAAATTACTGGGGCTGAGCACAAGTGCTTCTTCAAATCATCGAACACTTGTTGTTGGGAATGGACCCACACAAATGTTTCCTTACCACCATCCCTGGTTACTTGTCTAAGGGCCCATGCAATATGGGAGAATCCCAACACACCTATGATAGAAGTTGGCAATGTCTAAGAAGCTTTGAATCTCAGTGAGTGTGGTTGGGGCTGGCTAGTCACAGATAACTTGGATCTTGGCTAGATCCACATGCACACCATGCTGATTAAGGATGTAGCCTAGGTATTGAACCCTGTCCATGCTGAAGGAGCATTTTCCCAAGTTGGTATACAACTTGTGCTACCACAGGGTGTGCAAAACTTGTTGAATATGATGCAAGTGTTTCTCCCAAGTCTTGTTGTAGATGAGGATGTCATCCAGATACACCACTACAAAATCATTGGTGAAAGTTTACAGGATATCGTCCATCATCCTCATGAAATTTGCTGGAGCATTTGTCAAACCAAAGGGCATGACCAACCATTCAAAAATACATTCTTTTGACTTGAAGGTGGTATTCCATACATCTTCCTATTCTATTGGGAGCTGGTGGTAGCCATACTTTAGATCAATTTACTAGATTATTTGACCCCCTTGAGATGATCAAGGAGATCGTTGATTCATGGAATCAGGTACTGGTTCCTGACTGTGATTTTATTTAGGGATCGATAATCAATGCATATTCACCAAGTCCCATCTTTCTTCTGCACCAACATGATTGGGCTCCCACAAGGCGATGAGTTAGGATGGATATTCCCCTTGTGGAGTAGTTCTTGGATCTGTCACTTGATCTCCTCATTCTCTAATAGAGAGCAACGGTAGACTGGTCCACTCGGTAGCAATGCATCGGGGGTCAGATCAATGGGATGTTTGACCTGACAATGTAGAGGTACCTTGATAGGTGAGGATAAGATATCTTTTTATTATTCCACAAACTTATCCACTTATTTTGCTGTGTGGAGAGGTCGGTTGCGGAGGCCGTGGATGTGGATGCAATCTTTTTCTCACTCTTACAGTGAATCATGAAGAAGAAAAACATTCCAGTCTGAGAGATGACCTTCTTGCATTTCTTGGAAGAGATCAAGGAAATAACACCAGGTGGGACTGCGTCAGGTATCTTGTACAATTTTCTGTCCAAAGTAATAATAACATTGCGAGGCCTAGACTCATATACAACATGACGTTTCGATAAATAAGGTTGGAAAAAAATAATATCACAAACTTCGAGAGGAGAAACATCACACAATACCTCATCTTTGAAGGGCTTGATTTCATATGATAGACGACAATATTGGTTGACACGGAGATTACTTCCTTGGTGGAGCCATCTAATGGTGTATGACTGAAGGTGCAATGTTATTGGTAGGGCTAGCCACTTGATGACCTATGCTAATATGAGGTTCTTCTAACTAATCCCATCAACAATGAAGTGCAGCAGGGTGCCTTTCACCCACATCTATGAATTAAAGAGGCACTTTCCTTCCTTTGGCTCGTCTGGTTCACCGGGATGGATCTTGGTGGTAGAAACGGTGACACTGGGTTTTGCATCAATGATCCATCTCCCCTTTTCTAGTTCTAACTTAGATTCAAAACCCGCATCTAATTTAGAGGCTTTCACCTCAGCCACCAATGACTTCTTTGAGTGACAATCAACAATGTTATGCCAGGGGATTTTATGGAAGTCGCACCACTTCCCGGTATATTTATTCATCTTTCTGATGTCCTTATTTTCTTGCGGCTTAGACTGGTTTCCCTGAGGCTATCCGTATTTTAACTGTCCTTTTTTCTATGGGTTGGGGCTTCCCTTTCCTTTGTTTTGATGTGAGGGGTTACCAGGCCCAAATTTACGCATCTTTTTTTTAATCTTCTGCTCGATTTTGATGACATTTCGATAGGTCACACCCAAGGATGATATGTCCATACAATCCATTTCGGCATGGATGTATCTATGCAGAACAAAGCGATACTTGAGCACCAAATGTCACTCATAACCTTTGATACCCAGCTTGGTGTGCAAGGTATGGAAGATATTTGTGAACTCTGGCACTGCTTGGTCTCTTTGTTGCTACAGTATGGTCCATTTTGTATACAGGTCATCATAACTTCCAACTAGGTAGTATTTTTCCTTAATAGCATCCCTAAAGGACTTCTGGGTGACCACAACTATAAATAATGAGGGTTCCTCTGTTTCCTTTTTCTCACAGAAAGTCTCCCACCAATATTTGACACGAGGAACGACTTTGAGGAGAACAAAAGTAATATTTTCTCTATTCGAAAAGTTATGGACAAAAAAATACCCGTCTAGAAGATTCAACCATTTGTCTACAACATCTGTGTCTATATTACCTTCAAATATAGGAATATAAAATTTGTTTTTTACCTTGAAGGGGGCGATGCCTCCGTTCGAGGAAAATGCATCACCTGTATGTAGCCGCCAAAGTATTTTCGCAAAACTATCCATCATCTCGTTCCTCTGTTGCGTGAGGGATTCCTCGAGAATTTTTTTGAAAGGATATCCTGTCCCGTCATATTTATTTTCTCCCACCATGAGAGGTTGCTTGGGCATGTGAGATATTTTTTCATCAAGAGAAGCAAGCTCGAGACCCAATTCTTTGTACCCTGACCTCGTCGGGGACATGCATTAAGAATGATAAGGAGGAGACCACTCTGATACCACTAATCCAGATTTTATGAGAAGAACAAAATGAATACATATTATTATTATTCTTAACACATAAACACAAGGAACAATAACAAATATATAGTAAAAATGGATTCTATTCAATAAGGAAATATGTTGAAACTATAAAATGTAGACTGGAAGCAAGCTTTCTAGAATGGTGGTCGCTTCTCTCTGAGAAGAGATGTGAGGATTGCGCTCATTTGCAAGAATATGGTTACACTGAGGCTCTCCAAGAATTTTTACAATAAATAGGAATGCAAAAACCCTAGACATCCAAAAACCTAACCCTAGGAGATGAAGCACCAAAAGTCATGTGGGCCCTGTTGGGGTAAGTTAGTACATCAACTTCCCAGGGTTGTAACTTTTTCATATGATCTCCATTTTAGGCGCACGATAGCCCGTTGGAAAGGTATATCTGAGGAATACACATGTTGTCTTTAAATTGTGGCTAAAGAAAACAATGCAATTGTGGTGATCCCTAAAAACGATGTTTATGACCTCAAAATGGCCCTCGAAGTTTGGGACCTGAAAACTAGGAAAAAATTTCCATACTGAAAAAATGCCAAAATGAGCCATTTGGAATAGGTGGGAGGCCACCAACATCCATATGGATCAACACGGTGTAGATAATTGATTGTTACTTCCTGAACTGGCTCCTCCAACTAATGCTCCATGCTTGGATGTGTATCCTATTGTCTTTTTCCCACTAAAAGTCAGTTTTCTAAATGTTGGTGTTCTTTCTGGTGTATTAGTTGCACATGGGGTTGTAGGTTCCACACTGATGGTGATATGGATTGAATTTATTCCTTTGTTTCCTTGCCTTGAGCCTGATGTTTTCCTCTCATATGTTGTGGGCAGGATTTCCTCAATCTGCTCCACAGCTTGAAGATCCTCTACCTCTTTTTCATTGCTTGCCAAGCCCTCTCTATCAGAGATGGCTCTCTTCTTGTTATTCATATTATATTAGTAGAGTACTCCACTGTGCATCTTTCCATATTTTTCCATTATCTTCTTTATCTAGTCTTCCTCCATCATGATTAGGTCCATGGCCTCCTTCTTCTTTCCCTTATCCATCTCTTCCTCCATTTCTCAGCCTCCTGTCAGTGCTTCCCCCCTTCCCCCATGCACGAAGGGAAGTTTTAGTTGTCTAATTCCATAGTAATCACATCGTTTTCATACAATAAAATCTTGATTGAAGTATACAACGATCTGATGTACCTACCTCTAGGTCCTTTTAGAAAATCCTGCTCTACTACGGTGTAATACTTCACGGTATCTACTGCAAATTCGGTGATAAACCCTGCAACAATACTGTCTAATCAGAAATCTAATGTGTGCGTAAGTTTGTTATTAACTTGATGTAACTGCACGATATCCACAGGATTCCACTCCAGTTGTCTGATTCAATTCATAGGGTGGTTGTATTTTAAACTTAGTAACCACTCTTGCAACAAACGCGAGAAATCACAGAAAAATACCTCATGCAAGTCACTAAACACATATTTGTCGAGATATTTGCGCGGTGTTAGCTTAGGGTTTATTTTGTCCTTCTGTGAAAACTCGATTTCCTTCTTTTTCAACCATATTTTTATCTTCACCTTTGTTGGATTCAATGGCCTAAACATTCCCTTCTATACTTTCGTTCTCCACATGTTTCTTCCACAGATATCATCCACTCAATCCCTTGGAATTATAGCCGAAAATGGAACCATTTTTTGGCTATGTCTTTGACTTCTTACTTCTTCTTGGATTGAGCCAGTTTTAGATCTCAACAAGTTTCCAACAAAACCCTCTAAAATTATCGACCCTCCTGGTAAAACATAAGGCAATGTTGTGCACAGGGTGCACAATGCAGTCTCACCCGAGATAGCTATATGGGTGACTGCAATACCCAAGTGTTTGCAATCTAGGAATGAGTGGGGATTTGGGAGTGTCTTTTACCTTTTTTATGAATTAAACTTGTTCTTGATTAAAGTATTTCTATGATTCATTCATCTTTAACCTTATGCATGCATGCTAATACAACTAGTTAATCATCCATTGATAAGATAATCATTAACATAAGGTAAATGCTCAATAAACATCACACATAACACAAGTTTTACCATTGTTCACCCCCTACTGGGGCTAGGTCCACAAAGATCTGGCTTCTCTACTCTTTTATTTAATCTGCTGCAAAATCTAGTGCTGGACGCATTACATCTCAGTAATACAATCAAGATCAGGAAAACAATACTTTATGAGGCAGACTAGATCACACCAGGTTCCTCAGCTTGTGATCTAACCCTCAAAATATACCTTATTCGACTCTTCTACAACCTTATTACAATCGACATTCTTAAAAAGTGTAAAAACTATTGACCAGTATCAATAACTATCAACAACCAACAACCCCCGACCTAGACCTCTTAGGTTCTTATTTATACTATTTTGCAAGATTCTAAATTTTACAATCCTTAATCAAAACCCTGACCCTATCATGGTTAGGCTTGCCTACCTCCTCACCACATGGATTTTCCTCTTGCATGTTGCTTTTCCTTCTTTTTCTGCACGTTGCTTTCTTGCCACTTGTTACGTGTGCTAAAAAATTACGTCTTTCCTCAAAATAGGCATGCACCCAACATCAACTGACTGTAATCAAGGTTTCTGTGGTCAAACAACTCTGGTTACATGAAACTCTTTAACTCCCCAAAGTGTCGACCTTGAGAATGGGCATTTGCATTCTATTTTATTCCTCTCACTCATTCCCTAAACTACTTCTTGACACTATTTCCAACTTCTTGATTCTTGAGTGTTTTTTCTCTAGTAAAAATTGAATAAAATACTTTCACCTGCTGGATTACCATTATGCATGAGATTGTGGAGCAACTGGAGATTCGTAGGTCGAAATATCCACTCGAGATCTGTCCTTGAAGAGTTCCTATAATCATTTTCCTTTTGGATGGAAGCTTGAAATCTCAAGTGTGCAGATCATGCGACTCAGTAGTCATCGAATCGTTTTCGATGAGTAATATTAATCTTCTATCGAGGAAAACCCATCAGATCTATTAGGGTTTGCAAAAGTGTAAAACACAACAACCATTGGATTATCCTGATCGAATATTGACCATTGATAAGAGTTGTAGTAAGATGAGATCCAGGTCGTTGATTGGGGTGCTCGAGATGGACTAGGAGCCATCAATCAAGCTCAACCATGGGAAAATTTTTGGCTAAGGAAAATACATCAGGTTGATGTCACCCTGGACATGTGGCAAATTTTCACTGGCCTACGATGGCGCTAACGTGATAGGGGAGTGGGACATGTGTCACCCATTTTGGTGTGCTGACCTGTGTATCTGGTGGGTTCTACTCGTCCACGTGGCATTCTCTAATTGGCCATGACAGTGCTTTTATAGTGAGCTGGTGTGACACCCGACCAAGAGGCTTGGATCTAAAGAGAAAGTCTGAACTATTGATCGATTCAACTTGAAAGAGGTATGAACGGATCTAAAATGTCATTCGGAGGTGCACATCAAAGTGGTGAGGGTCTTCTTTTCCAAAATGACTTTGACAAGGGAACTCCAAGAGAAAATATCAACCGTTGATCTAGAGTTGCGTAGAGAGGTCTGAATATGCACGAGATTCGTTGATCTGGATCGACCAAGAATCCAAAAATGACTAAGGCAAAGATCATGATGTTGACATCCTATAAGATACATGTCAGCTTTATATTTTCCCACGATGGAACTGAGGTGGTAGGGGATTGGGACACATGTCACCCAGTTTCAATACATTTACCTATGCATCTAGTGGGTTCCACATGCCCTCGTGGAAACTCCGAATTGGATTTGAAAAATTGACATCAAATATCATATCATAAATCATCCATTGGTGGTTGCATCTACATAAATTTGTGCCTTTGATAGAAGGAACAAGAGATAATCCAAGAAATGTTGATCTCGTCGTGGTCGAAAGAAGAAATTGGCTAAGGAAAATATCGTCATGCTGACATTAACCTGGACACATGGCAACCTTATACTAGTCCACATTGGTGCTGAAATGGTAGGACGATAGGACACATGTCACCCAGATTTGACATATTCACCTGTGCATCCAATGGGTTCTACATGTTCAGGTGGCGACTCTGGATTGGCTCTGACAGTGTCCCCCTGGCATGTGGAGCTTCCATCTCTTGTGCATTTTTCCGATGATGATCTCCACCCTAATATCCACCGTTAATATTTCACTGAGACAAGGAGAGCCATTGATCTAGGCTCGAACAAAAGAAATAAATCACTAAGACATTGACAAAGGAGTGATGACATCACCCTAGACACACGGTGGCCTTTCACTCATCCATACAGGTGCTGAAGTGAAAGCCAGGCATGACACATGTCACCCATTTTTTTGATGTTGATCTGTATGTTTGGCGGGTTCTCCTGCACACATGGAATGAAATGGTTGGCTCTGATAATTCTCCACTGGCATGCCATGTTGTCAACTCTTCCTTAGCTTATCCTTGGTCACTGACGACGACATCATCATCGACAATGTGTAACTTGAGTTAAGGGGGAACTCCCAATGGATTTTTCTAATGATGACCCCCAACCTGATCTCTACAGTTGATCTGTCACCAATGCGAGGAGATTCATTGATCTAACTCGACTAAGAGCTAATATTGACTAAGGAAACTATTGGCGTGTTGACGTTATCCTGGACACATTGCAGCCTTATATTGGTCCCACGATGGTGCTGATGTGGCAACTAGGAAGGAAACATGTCACCTATATTTGACATATTCACCTGTGCATCCGATGTGTTACACATGTCCAATTTTCACCCCCTGGTTGGCTCTGACAATTCTTTACTGGAATGTTGCTTTAGCTCCATGTGTAAATTGATGTAGCGGGAAATCGTCTTCAGTGATAAGGAAATAAAACATGTTATGTTGAACATGCATTTCTTTGACAATGTGTCAGTGTCGATGATCAATGGGTGCTCACACTTGGTCCCTAGGCTATGGTCCCGTGATAAACCCCCATGGATAATTGACTTAGCCCATTTTCGAGCGCAATAAGCTCTTTCGACCCCCGATAAGCGCTAAAGCGCTAAAATCTTGCCTTAGGCTCAAAGAGAGCATATTTTATATGTTGTTTTCTCCATCTATCTTGGAATAATTTGTCCATTTTGGATCAGAGGTTAAGTAATCTTACCCTTCTTCCCCTAACTTGTCTAATCTCGACCTGGTTACTTCAACAAAACCTTCACATATTTTCTAGGAAAAAATATATCACTAACATTTGGCTCCAGTGGGGACAATATACCCCTGTGGTTTCTTGAGAACTATCGATCAAGTGCCTTGTTCTGTTGGGTTATAGAGTCTTCCTGAAAAGATACATCTCCTTCAAACATGAAAATTGATCTGATATGTGACACAAAAAATGCTCAACAACGTATGTTGTTAGAAGCCTACCTACTTGCTTAAGTAATGAATGGTGAATGAAGTAAAATTAAAAATTCATGAACATAAATGAAAATGAATTATTTATGTATAGGTTAAGATGATTTTGTAGTGATCAATACTACAAGAAGTTCTTGAGGATTCTCCCATTTACAGGAACCCCAAACAAATCTCCATCCAACTGAGCCAAATCATAAGTGTTGTTATCTTGGATTGCAACCACTTGGAAGGGTCCAAGCCAAATATTATAAAACTTCCCATGTTTCCCTTTATATTTCCTTAGAGCATCCCATTTCAGGACCAAATCTCCTGTCATGAAATTTCTTTCCTTGGTCATTTTATCAAATATTTCTTTTATTCTTTCTTGGTGAAATTGATACTTTATCTGAACTTGTTCTGTTACTTGTTGGATTTCAATCAATTGATTAATTCTTATTTCAATGTCATATGATTTTTCCTCCTCATCTTATAGTAATTTCATCACAGGGAGGCTGAGTTGAATGGGGAAAATGGTTTCCAACCCATACACCAGCTGAAAAGGGTAAGTTCCAATGGCCCTCTTGATGCTAACTCTGTCTACCCAGACAACATATTTCATGTGGGAGTCCCATGCCTTCTTTTTTTGAGATAACATTTTCTTGATAATTTTGATAAGGTTATTATTGGAGGACTCAACCAAACCATTTCCCTATGGATAGTAAGCAGTAGAGTGTCCCAACTCTATGTTATAGACCTAACGAAATTTAACCAATTTGGAGTATTTGAAGGCCTAAGAATTATCAATGATGATCTTTTGTGGTCACCCAAATACGACCAATACATTTTCCTCTATGAACTTTATGATGATTGTATCAACAGATGCCCTTGTAGGTATGACCTCTATCCATTTTGTAAAATAATTTGTGGCTGTCAAAATCCATTTGTGTTTTCCACTTGAATTTGGATTAATCTCTCCAATGAATTCTAATCCCCATTTTCAGAAATGTGTCTCAAATTTGATTGGTTTTAGTGGGATGGGAAACAACTTATGATTCCCTTCAAACATTTAACATTCTACACATGCTCAAACCAAACAATTTACATCAGAAAATAAAAAGGGCCAACAATAACCAACTCTAAGGATATTG
>SNQJ01S0056031.1:17837-32299 GCA_010110895.2 Picea sitchensis
AAGGGGTTTTTATGCACATGTTTAATAAAATTGATGATTAGATGTGAATGACATTTCTATGTTCCCTGTGACTTATGAGCACATGGAGGGTGTATTTGTTTATGTACAGGACCATAACCGATGGACAGGTACCCTTATGGACATGTACACATGGGGATATGATTAGTTCGGACCTCCATGGGGCTGAAGGCCCATCATATGGATGTTGAGACCCCAACAAGTGGCAAAGACAGATCATAGGTTTTGCGCCAGAGAAGAGGAGGATGTTCCACCAGAGGAAACTTGGCAAAGCCTCACACAGGGGTGTTGTGCCTTTTCAACTAGGACGTTGGCCTTGGAAGGCCCATGATGTCACCTAGGACACCTTATGACATCATCCAATGCTATGGAGGTTTTGGGAGGCAGTTATGTGCCAAGTGACACATGTGGCAGTTTTCGGAGGCCCAAGGAGGCCTAACATTTTGCTCCAGGAGGCCAACGTTTCCCTAAAGGGGCCTAACGTCACTCTAAGAGGGCATGATGTCACCTTTTATGCTTAATTAGGGTTTTAATTATGACATTTAATGTAAAACAATATTTTGGTGTATTTTTGGCCATGTTGGCCTTTTGTGACCTAAAAATTAAATTAAGGTCATTGCTATTGTATAAGTAGAGAGCTAAAACTCTCTTTTCACATCATCTTTCACTTACCAGTTGGTGAGGTCTGAAATTTGCGGCCCTCATTAGGTTTTTGGCTGAAATTGTGGCATACTTGTTGAAGGAGGCTTCTTTTTGGTGATCTTTGGCATTTTCTTGGTGGATGGTTTATAACTAGGGTTTGGCTTGATAAATACTTCGTGAATATAAGTGAATTTTTGCAATCCTTCCCTTACTTGAATGGTTATAGTGTTTTACTTTCATTTTGTTAATGAAATTTTTGGAATAAACTCTAGGAAACAAGCACATGTTGGTGTCCTTGTTTTAATTACTTTCTACCCACTAGATTATTCCAAGGAGGCGAGTTTTTTTTTTTTTTTTTTATAGTTTTTTTGTTGAAGACATTTGCTAGGGCCTTGCCATTGCAACACCCAATCATTTTCTCTTCACCCTAGCCAGTTTTACTTTGTCATTGAGATAAAGAAGGAGGAAAACGTACTAAGGCTTAGGGTTGCCTACACCTTAGTAGCCGTTTTCCCCTAGGGTTTGATGGTTGAAGCCTTGGCTTACAAACACTTCATCCATCAAATTCCTCTTGTATTTAGCCCTACTATTATCATCTTGTTCCTTCAATTCTTGCCGCTATTTTTGACTCCATTTTCCCTATGAATGCACTAGTCTAAGACTTCTTACTTGAGTGTTTTGATCACAACCTACAAACATCCAAATCTTTGAGCAAATTACCAAGAACTTCTAACCCTATTTTATATTAACTTGCTAACCTTATTGTTTCTATTATTCTTTCAAGTTATAGTCATACTTTGTAGCACTTAAAGATTCTAAAAGCAATTGAAAGGATTAATGCATACTTGCTTCTGATGAATGTCGATGTTATGATATTGATAATTAGACATTCTTGCTCATTTTGAAGCATTTATTGTGAAGTATCGTACTGTGATTATTGCTATTATACATCTTTTCTTACTTCATCAATATACTAGTCAATTTCTTTTATTGAGAAATTCTCTGATTATATGAAGTAATAACCAACAAGTGACCTTGCAAATATAGTTTTCATGTTTCTTTGTTCTGAGCAGGTACATTTCTGGTTCTTATTATCTTTATTGGCTATTTAGACGGACTCTCTGAATGGTGGTGACTTGTGAATGGGAAACTTTTACTTGGCCTTAAACCTTTGCCTTCTCAAAACCCCAGGTCACCAAGGATGTCTCACCTCGGCCTACCATCCTAAATAGAAAGAGATATCCTGTTGAGGTGACAGTGATAGGATAGTCTCTCGTTACATCAATTTGTCCCCTTTCACCTTTTCTATCTTCCAAAGTACAAATTGCACGATAACATAGCACATTAACTTCTTTTTGAGGTTCCATTGTAAAGGTCTTCCAATGATACCTTCATTGAGTGAAAACCAACCTCACCTCTTTGTCTGCTCCATTGCTTCTTCTATGAATGGATGTCAATATCATATTCCATAGGATTTTACTAGGACATTAGTATGAATGCATGAAGCTCACACATGATTTTAACAGAGTTATAGACCATGTTATCCCTCTTTGACATCAATGCCAATTCCATAACACCATGTCCAACATTCTCCCTCTTTTTACATCAATGACAACACCATGACATCAATTATAACACCATAACACATGTCCAACATGTATACCAAGCCTAAAATTCATACCTTATTCTTAATAACTAGATGAATAATTTACTAAATAGAATGACACCTTAAAGGTTGGTTTTATAGGGCCTCTATTTTTTCTAGATAACCAATACCTTTCTTCTAATGATACAACCAGACACATAACTAATGATGGCACTAGAACTCAATCCAAGGTCATTAAATATGAATTGAATGCCCAAGCTATTGACATCATGTCTCACATTATATGTTATATTAACCCCATGTCCATGACAAATAAATGGCATGCCACTAAGAACACCTTTTGTAGCATCCAACATCTAACATACCAAAATGAAACAAAGGATTGACATGCCCCATCTGTCTTTAAAATTGAAATGAAACACTACTACCATAAGTGCAACACCCATAACATTGGATATTGTTAGGACACTAAGAAAATAATCCAAGACACATATAACAAGTACCTCATGTGACCAGAGAACTCCTACATCGATGATATATATTTTGTAGTTATATGAAACTCAATATTCCCTCAAGCTCTTCCTCTGGTTTTCTGCATGGAAACTTTAACATATAAGTTAGTGCATGTATGAGTTCTCTCCCACTCTTTTACTTCCACATTTCACTTGCATAAACTAGCTATTTATTTCTTGATTGTCTGGTACTTAAAATTGTTTCATTGTCCCCTCCTAACATCATTTGAATAACTTGCATGATTGATCACCACCTAATTTCCTCCACTCACCTTTGTTTCTTTCTAGAATACACCCTCACATGGTACATGTGAAACTACACTTCATATTAAATAAGGTCAAGTTAGGTTTTTCATGTCAAATCATGGACCTATCTCTATTACACAATGATTCCCTCCTTCTTTCGGGGCACATTTGCATGTAGGTTCCTTTTTCATATGGGAGCCCTTTATTTTCACTTTCATAATTATGATTATTATTATTCCCACAACATTTCATATTTTTCTTCTATTGATTTCACTTCATGGAATTCCATAACTATTTTACTTGCCAAATGCCCATTCTTTCCATGGGGGTAAAAAATGTAGTGTATGGAATCTGTACTTCATGGTTCTAGCCATACATATATTCTCATACGTTGTTGTATGGAATTTTCACTGTCTAGTAACCATGCCAAACACCCTAATAGGATGAAATGAAGGTCCCCCATATCATCATCATGATGACTCATATATGTTGAAATTACGCCTTTGAGTTCCCTTTCCATGGTCTAAATTTGTGATTTTGACCTTCCATTTGATGTTTTGTCCCATGGTACCCCTAGCCTAAAATTAACCTTGGTTAGATATTTGAATTTAGTAAACCACCTCGCTCCCCTACTTAATCTATATTTATCTCTCTCTAATTAGTTATACCAATTACAAGCCTTAGACATCAAATGATGTCACAATTGGTTATATCATCTCCCTTTGGGTGCATAAGTGTGCCCAATTCTATTAGGGATTTCTTATTATGTGTTTAATTTTGTTAAATCACCCTTTTATTTGGATGGTTTGAGCACATTCCCTAAACCACATCATTGTGTAACTATACTATGATTGGGACCCACTACTTACATAAATTTGTAAAATAGAAGTCCCTTATTCCTATTTGACACGAGGGTTTCTCCGAATAATGGAAATCTAGATGGTCAACACAAATGGTTTAACCATTATTGAAAGAAAATTGCTTCCTCCTTTTGTGCATTGGCTATTAATGCAATCTACGTGTGTTATAATCTACCTTGTGGCCTACCTTATCCCTTGCTTTGTTTTACCAATTCTCCCCAAAATTGGGTGGTGACTCTAACCTACCAACTCTAGTTTCCCTAGCTTGGTTAGCCCTATTGAGTAGTGTGTTGGCTTTGATAATATGGAGGTGCAGGAGGTGACATGGGATTGGGTGCAGATGAGGTTGAGTGCAAAGGAGTAGGTGATATTAATGTGGCAACACTAATAATGTGATAATATGGCGGTGATATTAATAGAAATATGTTTGTTGATATACTTTGTGAATAAGGGAAATTACATGGTGGAAATACTCCTTATGATAATAATGTTGAATGGGTGTGGGATGTGATAATGTGGAGGTGTTAAATTTGGTGCTAAAAAGCACATAAAAGGTCCATGGATGGACTTTGTTATTTAAACAATTATAGTAGATCYTATTTAGACTCTTTAGAGATAGGAGGATGCAAAGGMTTTTGACTCTGATGATGTCTTTGGAAAAACATATGTATATTCTAATTTCYTTATTGAAATATTGAATAGAATGYTTTTTYATGGAAAAAAYATATATTGTGGAGGTGTTAATAACGGTGATGATACATGTGCTCACATGAAAAAACTTTGCAAATAAAATTGAATGTAAAKGTGCATGGCATTTTAAGGTCACAACACTAGTTTTGTGACAATGTAAAGGTATTGAAATTGTTGTTGTGTATTGCATTAAGGTGGGAAAACCAATTTGTAATAATTCAAAGATTTCTAAAATGTTAATSTAAATCATGTTAGATTCATAACATCAACAAATTCATAGCATTGATACGTTGATAATGCAACAATATTGGAGGTGTTGGTGTAKTTCATTATAAGATGAAACACTAGAACCTTGAYAATCAAAATGTGCTAAAGATATTGGTGTGTGGCATATTAAAAAAACCTTCTCAATATCATCATTATGAAAAGGYAAGATATATATTGTTATGATTTGTGTTAAGGTAGAAATATTGGTTCCTTGATAATGAAGATATATTATTAATAATATTTCATGTTAGCTAATAGTAATGCAATTTGTCTTATAAATTTGGTTATATTGATTGAAGTCATAAGTTTACCATGGAAACATTCTTACATGAATGTCACTTCTAAAACTAAATTTATTAAGTTTGAGTTTTTAATAGGATTATAAAAACTCAAATGTGATCAAATTTATTATGTTTGGTGAAAATATGATAGAATCTCACATGAATTTCCTTGCATAACTACTCATTGTAAAACTAAATTTATTAAATTTAGGCTTTCAATAGGATTACAAAAACTCAAATGTGATCCAATTTATTATGATATTTGGTAATAATATAATACAATCTCACATGAATTTCCTTGCATTAATACCACTTCTAAAACTAAATTTATTGAATTTGAGATTTCAATAGGATTATGAAAAACTCAAATGTGATGCAATTTATTATTATGTTTAGTAGGAATATGATAGAATCTCATAAGAATTTCCTTGCATGAGTACTACTTCCAAAACTAAATTTATTAAGTTTGGGTTTTTAATATGATTATGAAGAAATCAAATGTGATCCAATTTATTATTATGTTTAGTAGGAATATGACATAATCACACATGAATTTTGTTGCATGATTACCACTTCTAAAACTAAATTTATTAAGTTTTTGTTTTCAATGGGAATATAAAAACTCAAATATGATCCAATTTATTATTATGTTTAATATGAATATGACAAAATCTCACATGAATTTTCATGCATGATTACCACTTCTAAAACTAAATTTATTAAGTTTGGGCTTTGAATACGATAATGAAAAACACAAATGTGATGCAATTTATTATTATGTTAGGTAGGAATATGATAGAATCTGACATGAATTTCCTTGCATGACTATCACTTTTAAAACTAAATTTATTAAGTTTGGGATTTCAATAGGATTATAAAAAACTCAAATGAGATCCAATTTATTATTATGTTTGGTAGAAATATGACAGAATCTCACATAAATTTTGTTACATAATTACCACTTCTAAAACCAAATTTATTAAGTTTGGGTTTTCAATAAGATTATAAAAAACTCAAATACAATCCAATTTATTATTATTTTTGGTAGAAATATGAGAGAATCTCTCATGAAATTTCTTATATGATTACAACTTCTAAAACTAAATTTATTAAGTTTGGGCTTTCAACGGAATTATGAAAAACTCAAATATAATGCAATTTATTATTATGTTTGGTAGGAATACGAAAGAATCTCACACAAATTTCCTTCCATGACTATATTTCTAAATTAAATTTATTAAATTTAAGTTTTCATTAAAATTATAAAAAACTTAAATGTAATCCAATTTATTATTATGTTTAATAAAAATATAATATAATTTCACATGAATTTCTTTTACATAATTACCATTTCTACAACGTTTTAATTTTCAATAAAATTATAAAAATTAAATATGTTTAAATTTATTATTATATTTAATAAAAATATGATAGAATCTCACATCAATTAATCAATTTGATTTTTACATCATCATGTATGTATGTTTGATCATCATCATGTATGTATGTTTGATGTAAACGATATTTTTATACTTTATATCATCATGTATGTTTGTTTGATGTGAATGATTTTTTAGTTTATGCCAAATAATGATTAATTTATTATATTATTTGATAAAAGTATAACAAAATCTTACATGAATTAAAAATCAATTTGAATTTTACATCCTGACTATTATATATGTTTGATTTCACATCAATTAATCAATCAATTTATTATAATATTTGATAAGAGTATGACAAAATCTCACATGAATTATATATATGTTTGATTCCACATCCATTAATCAATCAAAATCAATTTATTATAATATTTGATAAGAGTATGACAAAATCTCACATGAATTAAAATTCAATTTGATTTTTACATTGTGATCATGATGTATATGAGATTTTTTACATTGTGATCATCATGTATATTAGATGTGAGTGATTTTTTAAGTTTATTCCAAATAATGATTAACTCATTATAATATTTATAATTTCATAAAAATTTAACAAAATCTTTAAAAATCAATTTGAATTTTACATCGTGATCATCATATATGTTTGATGTGAGTGTCTTTGCCAAATAAAGATTCACATAATCCAAACATTATGTAAGGTTCCTCTTATATTTATTTTCTCAATCTCATCCTACTAATTGTGTGAATTCGAGAAATTATTAAATAAAGAGAGCAAAGACCACTTCCAAATAGTTTTTAGTTCAATGGATCAGATGTTGCAATCCAATTAAATACAAAGGCAAAGGAGGCAAATAATGGTCAAAGGGGCCCCATTGTTGGTTGACAATTGTTATTTAATTTTGGACGGTGAGATTCACTTCTCTTATGTACATTCATCAAAATAGGAGCCATCGAAAGCCCTAGTTTGACAATTTCAATAGATAAGGCCATAGCATTTTGTCCTTGTATTAAATATGTTTGGTATGATGTTTTAATGATGAGGGTAGGAAAAGTTAAATTTTGTAGTAGGTAGATTTTATTTTATTTTTGGTAAAAAAATCCTATTGAATTTGGTTAAAATTTTAGAGATATTTTTAGTTTTGTATAATCCATATAAATTTTTTTTTTTGGAGTTTTGGTTATTTTAAATCAATAGTAAAGTTTTAAATTAACAAAAAATTGAATGAAAAATTATTACACGATTAACTTGTTTTAATAAAACAAGTGTATTAAAACATAAAAAAAACATATCCATTGTATGGTTGTTATCTTGTAAATTAAACATAAACATTACAAATGGTATAAAGTTAAACATGTTTTGTTGTTTACAAAGTAAATGTAATTTTTTTTCTCATAAGTATAGATAACAATGTTGTAGGTTAAAGATTCTACGAAATGAAGATTTTTTAAGAGATATTTGTTCGAAATTTGACGAAAAATTGTTGGGTTCGTAGATTTAAATGATTATTTCTGTAAAATTTGAATGCCCTGGAAGTTTTTCAGCATGTTGAATCTATTTATGTATTCAAAAATGGATTCTAAACAACAAAAATAGTGATTCATGTAAATTTATATCGCTAGATTATGACAAAAAAAACCATTTCATAGAACAACTAGCCAACACCAATAACAATCATGCAATAAGAATAAACATAAATAACAATAAGTGTAGATGTTTTTACCAAATTTCCTCTTCATAAAGGAATCATGTGAAACAAAGTGCTATGGTCCATTGTATTGAAATTGAAACAAAATGCTATGGTCCATTGTATTGAAGTTGTCAAACTAGGGCTTTTGGTGGTTCCTACTATGATAAATGAGGTGTGAAAGTACTACTAACTATGACATGAGATCCATTCAATCCATTCATTCAAAGTTGAAGTGTGAAAAAGTCAGTGTAAAGTATTTTTTTAATTCCTCCTTTTTTTTCTAAGAGTTATTTTATTGTTTTGGAAGTTAAATGTGTACCTTTTTAATAATGTTTTTGTAAGGTTTGGATACATAAATTTTGTTTTTTTAAAAGGAAAATTATATGGATAAATTTAAGGAATGTTTCATCATATTTATAAATGATATTTTGAATAAATTTATTGGTGTATATTATTATGCTTAATCTAGGGAGATTTAAATTGGGAACCTGCCGACATAGAACTAACAAAATGTTCAACAACATGGATAACATCTAGTAGAAATAACTCATTGGTCTTCTATGTAATTTATATGTGTAGAATAATATAATTGCAGTGATAGTAGAAAGGTTATCTATAACACAGTATGGGGGAGATGTTTCCATGCAACATTACATTATGTTACATGACAACAAAAAAATTAAATAACAAATAAATAACTATGTATGTATATATGTGACAACATCTAATCTTCTTTTTTTTTTAAATAAAAAGATTGTATTACCTTGAGCTAACAAAAACTACACATGTCTGAGGATACACCAAAACTTGCCACCTATTCTGCCACATAAGTGGAAACTAGAACAAGTGGACAATATTGTTCAAAGACCAAAAGATGACACATGTATTAAAAAACATGGGGACTTTCCACCTGTTCTGCCACATGCGTGGAAACCAGAATAGACAGTCGACTAAGTTCCCTGACCATCTAATGAACTAGAGTTTGATTATAAAAAAAAAACTTATGACTAAAACTAGAGAAAAAAACAGTGAGACTAGACATGATGCGAACCCCGACATCCATCCTAGAGGATTTTGAAGGTGTATGGCTAACAACAAGTTGGGCAACGACTTTTTGCAGGCTTTCTTGACAGGGATTTGAATAGGACGTCCAAGCGCTTGCTAAGGATATGCTAGTTGTGAAACTGCTCGGCCAAGTCCTTTTGTATCTTGGAAATCAAGACCAGATGGTCTTCCATGAGCCTGCAGGAGCTGGGAGATGGGTGAACATGTTGTTTTGTGTAAGTATGTCATTGGGTGTCTTCCTCATTCCAGCAATCATCCCAATTTATTCTTGGGTCCTCGTCGTTGGTATCGACAGAATTCTTACAATAATCCTCCATCTGAGGAAGGATTTCCTCTTCAACTATACAACCTGTCATGGTTGGCTCAGGAAAATTCATAGGGGTGATGCTACCTGTGGACGGGCGCTACTCCATGGTGGTCTTCTACAAATTAGGCAAAATTTCCTCCAAATTAGGAGGAATCTCCTCTTCCACCGGGAAACCTCCATAGAAATGCTCTAAATTAGACGAACGAAGCTCCATATGTGCATCCTCACACCAATTATGCACGGAGTGGGGAGAGCATCCTGAGTTGTATCTTGGAAGGGAAGAGAGAGAGAGGTCACGAGCGATTATTCCTTATGACTTGACTATAGTAGGCTGGCCCGCGCCAGGACTTTCATCTCTCACGAGGCATGGCTAGGAAAAGCGTAGGGGGGAAAAATGACAGTGGGGTGGCAAGAGATGTGAAATATTACCAAAAGGAGAGTTACAAAGGCTCTGCAGGCTCGTAGCATAATAGCTAGGAGAGGATGGAAAACTAGAGCCAAATGTTGGAGATAAAAACCACAACGAAGCGAAATCAGCATGATGATGGAGGAAGTGATGGCCTGGATAGCCATGAATTCCCGGTTAATGTAGCTTTGTTTCTTCACGCCTGTACGAAGGGGCCAAAATTGAGTCGCCATTAAAACTACTGATCCATCCCAGCGCACTGAGCCCTGGTTGAAATGAATGCTAGGCATATCGACTAGACGAAGGAGGAGGGTGGCGATGAGGGGATTTAACTTCCCTCGTTTCCAGCATGCCATTTTACGTGTGTGCTGCATATGTCACCCCATCCGAGGGGACAACATCTAAAAAATTAAAACATTGTAGGTCCATCTTAAAACCAAATCTATCAAGCAACAAGAGGGATCAAATTTCTTAAGGTGTATTTTTTTTATCATTTAATATAAAGGAATTAATACATGACATGGAATTCAATGATAAAAAATTAGCATCTTAAGAAATTTGATCCCTCTCAATGCTTATAGATCTGGGTTTAAGATAGATTTTATATAATTATATATGGTGCCCCATTTATTTTAACTTGTTTCACATATTGGACTCTATTATTTGAGGGAATTTTGTTTACATAATGGCCTGGTTTATTGACTTATGCTTTGATGATAAACTCATACTCTTTGATTGTTATGATTGGTTTTAAATTTTATGTAATCATAATTTGGAATGAATTTTATTTAAATGCTTAAGCAGGACATGGATAGATAAAATGTACACTGATATGATGTAATTGGTGTTATCATTTCATATGATTATGATACATTGAAATGTATAGACTTGAAATGCAATTATTTTTAGATGCTAATAATGGTTTTCCTAGTGTGGAAGAGAAGTCATAGGTATACAATGACGTGGGATTATGTCGACATTGTCTGGAGTCTAAATTAAGTGAGGATATGTTGTGTGATTTGTGAATATGAGACAATTTGATGCATTGATTTAAGTGTGTGTAGGAATATAAAATATGCTTTTTGATCAATTCACAAATGGATAAATGGGGTTGCATGGAAGTGTACAAGGTATCATTAAGAGAGGAGGAATGTCGTTCCTATTTCCCTCTACTATCACTCATTCTAAACCCATTCATTCTGGCATGTAGTTAGTCTTGGAAAAACAACAATCCATATTTGAACCTCCCCAAGGGCTACCGCCATCTGAAGGTGAGAATGATCATTCTATTTCACTCATACTAGGTAGCATCCCACCTAGTGTACACCCATATTTCCATCCATTTTCCCCAAAAAATTAAATAGAAAATATAGTTTAGGATTTGTTAGCTATTGGTGTCATCTGCCCTAGTGTCAACCCTTATTATTCATCGGTCATCATGGTCCTCAAGAAAGAATGTATTTGGAACCTTTGTCATGACTTCTAATATATGAAAAAACTAATAGTCAAGGATAATTTTCCCATTCCAGCCATTAATGACCTTTTGAATGAAATCAAGGGTGCTCAATTCTTCACCAAACTTGACCTATGGTTGGGTTATCACCAAATCTGCATGAACCAAATATTTAAACCCTTTATGTGTCATTTTTTCTTTGTCTTTTTTTTATGACATATCCATCTATAGTGAAACTTGACAAGCATGTGTCACTTGTGTGGATCAAGCCTTACAATTAATTTTGATCATCAACTCTTTCTTTAGTGATCCAAATATTCCTTTAGTGTCTCCAAAGTGGAATATTTGGTCCATATTGTTAGACTTCATGATGGTGTGCATGTGGATCTGAAGAAAATTGAAACAATGAAGGATTGGCCTTGCCCAAAAACTCTTAAAAGTTTCAGAGTTTTTTTTCTCTAACTAGTTATTATAGAAACCTTGTTAGGAACTATGGCAATATTGTAATTCCCTTTACAACCTTGCAAAAAAAATGATTTCAGTTGGAATGATGACGTAAAATGGGCCTTCTAGGAATTGAACAATGTAATGTGTACAAACCCAATACTTGCTTTGTTTGAATTCACTAATACCTTTTTCTTAAAGTGTGACACCTCAAGTAAATTCATGAACATAATACTCATGCAAGAGGGACAACCATTGGATTTTACCAGCAAACAACGATGTGAGAGGCACTTGCGAAAATCAACTTATGAAAATGAGATGGTAGCCCATATATTTCATGTTATGGATATATATGATCCATACCTATAACTTAGGAAACATTTCCAGATTAAAATTGATCATCGCAGACTGAAATACTTCCTAGAGAAAAATATTTCTTCCCCCTAGCAACAAAATTGGGTCACCAAAATGTTGGGATATGACTATGAGATAATTTATAAGAATAGAAAGGAGAATGTCATAGAATATTCTCTCTCTTAGAAGTATGAAAAGGAAGGGTCCCTCTTTTCACTCTCCCTCGTAGTAGCAAACTAGTTGAATGATGACCACAAAGAATGGTTAAGAGATCTCAAGATCACTAGCCTAATCCAAAAACTTCAAATGGAAACCCATGCATATCAAGTATACACTTGGTAAAATGTGGAGCTTCACTATAAAGGGAACATTTATTTGAACAAGAGAACAATATTTAAATCATGGGTGTTTTTTGAACTACATTCCTCTCCCACAATATGTCACTTAGGGTTTCATAAAACATATGAAAGGATCAAACGTTCATTTTTCTAAAAAGGCATGGAGAAGGACATTTGCACCTTTGTGGAAGAATGTAACATTTACCAATGATGCAGGGGAGAGACAATGAAAACTCTAGGTGAAATACAACCTTTACCCATTCCACAAGATATATAGAATGACATTTCTATGGATTTCATTGTGGGATTACCAAAATCTGGAAATAAATCTATAATCATGGTTATGGTTGATTTCCTTTCCAAATATGATTACTTTTTTCTCTACAACACCCCTTCAAGGCCTCTACAACCACTCAAGTATTCATGGGTAACATATTTAAACTCAATTGGTATGAAATGGATCTAAATCAATGAATGGGTGTAAGACTTAGTACCTGCACAATTAAATAGGTAATTCATGAAGGTTAGAAAACAATGTAAACCAACGCAAATGTAAATGTTGAATGAGACAAAATAAAATGAGAAGAAAAAATGTGATAATTAAAATATATATATAAAAAAATGAATAGGAGAGAAGGCCGAGGAATGGGAAGTGAAGGGGCATGGCTATTGGCCTTCCCTTACCCCCAACTCTCCCCATTTCTTCCTTCAATCTCATTCTCAAACGGTATTTTTTTCCAAGAGAGGAATATGCATAGAGCTAGGAAAACAATGTAACCATAGATTTCCATAATGAAGAACTAAGCCCCCATTTAAAGTTGGTTTTCCCATTTGGGTTTCTAGGGTAAAATTTCTAAGTTCATGGTGATTGATTGTGTTTGATTTCATTGTTATTAACAAAATTTGTGTGATATTGTTGATACTCTTTCCTATGTTTAATGAACTTCTCTTAGCATTGCTAATAGGTCAACATGATGAATTTTAGATTGTGCTAATTAGCTCAAGATTAAAAAAATAGTTTCCTCCTTCAATGGTATGGATGTCAATAGCTTCAAAATGTCCACCATACAATTCCATTCAAATTCTAAGATCGATGGCTATGGAAATTTATTTCTTTCACTTACCCAGGGAGTTTCTAATTTGTTATATTCTAACTACTATTTTTTTTTCTTTCCTAAGAGAAAACTACTCATTCTCTGAGTCAAATTGCTTCCTTCCTAAGCCAATATATTTCCCGGGGTGACTTCCTTTCACCTGGGAAATTCAATATCATAATAGGGAGAATTTCTACCCCATTGGGAAATTCCTTTCGTTGTTGGACGAATTTACATCTCCTTGGGCATTTTACTTCATCACTAGGTGAGTTCACATCTCCCTATGTGGTTTACTTTGTGCTTGGGTGAGTTAACATCCCCCTAGGAATTTGTGTCTTGGTGATTTCACATTCCCTTGGGAATATTTCTTTATGATTGGATGATTTCACATCCCTCTAATCATTTTATTCCATGCCTGGGATGAATTGATTTCACATCCCTAGATCATTTTATTCTTCTCTTCTAAGCATTTAGAATATATGAGTGCTTTATATATATGTATCATTTTTAAAACAATTATTTGGAATCTATGAGAATTTTTTGATTGACTACTCTCTTCATTGAATGCATACATGAGTACAGATTCAAGAGAAATTGTTGGCCCAAGGTTTGAGGTGTTGTTTTGAACCAATTTGAACATCTTCATAGTGTGGTGGTAACCATGAACATATCAGTCATGTTAGTATCATGCATCGTGATGCGCCACCTAGGAAGAAATTTGGTCTTATTGTTTCACTAAGGATAGGTCACTTACGTGGACAAGTAACATCAACCACTATAAATAT
>SNQJ01S0056032.1:13558-24588 GCA_010110895.2 Picea sitchensis
CATTCTCCTAGGATAACCCAATTCGTAAAGCATCTTCCTGTGAGGGCTTTCACCATAAGGGGACCACTTTGGAGTTCATCCATTTGTGCACCTTATCAACCATGATAAGACAATAATGATTCATCTTTGCATCAATTCACTATTGCATCACATATATCAACTATGCATCATGTATCAATGATAACTCATTGATCCATCTTCATCAATGCATCATAGCAATGATCCATCTTTATCAACTGGTTTCCACTTGGACATATATCATTCTCATCAAGGGAATTATATCAATCAATTACTTGACATCAATCAATGACATCAATCAAACCAAACCATTTACATCAATGACATATGATCCAACAATCTCCGAAATAATCAAACCATTGGCATCAATGACAACATGATCCAACACACGTTTCTCATCACCCTTAGCAGTGGTTCACCCCCGAGCTAGGACTAAACTTCATCGGGCAAGGGATTCCTAGGCTTGGCAAGGGAAAACAGAAATTTGCACAGGTCAACAGGAAGGATTATCTCCCAGGGCTAGCTCACACTAATAGCCTACAACCTCTCATTCCCCACATGCATGTCCCACCGCAAGAAGTGTGCCCCTTCTCTACTCAATAGTCCTTTGGCTAGCCCACTTCCCTTCCAGGGCTTCAGAAACAGGACGGACAAGAATTCTCCATGCGCTATAGCTGCAGTTGGGCTCCCTCTGGGAAATCACTTCCCCAACAACCTCTCACCTAGAGAGAGTTGCTTGCAAGCCTGACAACCTTCTTCTTCATTCCATGGGCCTGACAACCCACCTCTTCAAACCACAGGCCTGACAACCTGCTTCTTCAGTCTAACTTCTAATTCAATTCCCGAAAAGGTGATGAGAACAAAAAATCTCATTAAAGAACAGACGATGGAAACAAGCCACACTCAGTCAAGGAACTACATGGGATGCAACGACCAATAGTTACGACACAGCATGAATCAGGAAGTTATAGGGTGCGTGCTTGTTTAGAGGTCGACGATGGAGATGATGGCTCAGTAAATGAGTCAGTGGGTGAATCTGGTAGGGTGGCAGACTTGCGAGCAAGCGAGGGTCAAAAGAATGGCGAGGAGGAACCCAAATGAGTTGGCTTTCCCAGTTATAAACTGCATGCGCCCAAGCTGACACATGTCTTCTTGAAGCTGCATGATCTCCGCTTAGCACTCGTTCTCCTTTTTCCCAGGAACTTAAGATAACACCTATCATGTCCACCTTAGCCTTTAGGAAATAATGATAAAATATTATCCCCTTAGAGGTAAGCCCTCTAGCTTAGTCCCTAGGCCTAGACACTTAGCCCCCTCCCTTACCCTACCCAGTGGAGCTTAGTCCCCCATAACTCTTTCTTTGTGTTCAGTCTACATGTAGAAGTGTAATTTTATTAATGATATGTGTATTTACATATACAAAAATTAGGCTCATGGCCTTAAGCATCTAGGCTCTCCGACATAATAAACATATAAGTCTTCAGCTTATAAACACTTGTCTCACTAGCGTATAAACATAATTACAATTCAGCAGGGGTTCGACCTTGGGGTGTTACAATACCCTCCCCTTATTTTTGCATTGTCCTCAGTGAAACTTACTTACACAACAACAAAAAGATTTCCAAAACTTTCAAAAAGATGTGGGTACTCTACCCGCATAGCATCTTCATGCTCCCATGTTGCATCCTTAGGACTGTACAAGGTCCACTAAACTTTTACAAGCCCTATGGCTTGATTCCAGAGATGCTTTCTTTTCTGGTCCAGTATACGCACCAGATGCACCTAAAAAGTGCTTTCTTGCTCCACCTGAATCACATTCCAATCAATAACATGATTAGAATCAGGTACATATTTCTTAATAAATGACACATGAAATGCATTATGTATAGACATGCATGCAAGAAATGCAATCCTATATGCTACCGGACCTATCCTCTCTAGGATTTCAAACGACCCACAATATCGAGCTGCCACCTTTGAACAATTTCCCAACTTCAGGGAGCTTATATTGGCCTTCACTCTCAGGAATACATGATCCCCTACTTTAAATTCCCTGTGAGTTTTATTCTTATCAACATAACTTTTATGCTTGTCTTGGGAAACCTTCAAATTATGCTTAATATTCATCATTTGTTCTTCCATTTCCTTGATCAACTCTGGCCCAACCACTTCCCTATCAGCTAGGTTGTCCCATCTTACTGGGGTGTTTCACTTTCTGCCATAAATTGCTTCAAATGGGCTCATCTTCAGTGATGCTTGATACCCATTGTTGTAGGAAAATTCTATCAAGTGTAAATAATCCTCCCATTTAGATGGTTTGTCCATCACATACATCCTTGGAATGTACTCTATCATTTGGTTCACCAACCCTTTCTGTTTTCCCATCCGACTCAGGATGATATGCTGTGATGAAGTTCAGATTTGTTCTGAATCCTTTGAATAACCCCTTCCAGAACTTTGATGTAAAATTTGGGTCTCTATCAAACACAATTGTCTTGGGTAAGTCATGCCAGTGTGCTACTTCCTTCATATAAATATCAGTAACATTAGTTTCCTTATGAGTAGTATTCATAGGAATGAAATGGGAAGCTTTAGTAAGCTTGTCCCACCATGATTGCATCATGTTGCTTGTTTGTTCTGGGAAATACCGTGATAAAATCCATTGTAACCACTTCCCATTTCCACTCAGGAATGGGTAATGGCTGCATTAAACCAACTGGGTGTCTATGCTCATCCTTTACCTTTTGACATTCCAAACATTTGGCAATAAAATCAGCAATTTCCCTCTTCATGCCTGGCCAATAATATTGGCTTTTGACTGTTGAAATTGTTGTTTGATATCATGGGTGTCCTGCATAAGGTACATTGTGCATTTCTTTTAAAATCACACTCCTCAAATCAGAAGAGTTGGGTACATAAAATCTTTTTCTGTACAGGAGGATTCCATCAATTCCCAATTCATAATCCTCAACCTTCTGTTGCATTTTACGTTGCTGCAATTTTGTTACCAATTCCATGTACTGCGAATCTGATTTTGGAGACTCTACAAATTTGTCTTTCAAATCTGATTGGTACATGCTAATGGTTGTAGCATGAAACTCATGCACTCTTCTACTAAGTGCATCAGATACTTTGTTCTCTTTCCCTTTGATATGCTTTATATCAAAGTCATATTCACTGAGAAACTCTAACCATCTTCTTTTCCTGACATTTAGAGTTGGTTGATCAAACAAATACTTCAGACCATTATGGTCTATCCTCAGCTCAAACCTCTTTCCCATGAGGTAGTGCCTCCACTTATTCAAGGCCTGCACTATGGTTTCCAACTCCAAATCATGAGTGGCATAGAGCCTTTCATGCTCCTTCAAATTCCTTTATTCATAACATACAACAAACCCATTTTGACTGAGGACTCCACCCAGTCCTTCTTTACATGTATCTATGCATACAATGAGGTCTTCATTTGGATCTGCAATCCTCATAATTGGAGCACTGGTTAATAGTTTCTTCAATTGCTGGAAGCTTCTTTCACATTCTTCCGTCCATTGAAATTTCTTCCTCTTCCTTTGCAAGGAAGTGATGGGGTGAGCTATTCTCGAAAACCCTGCAATGAACCTTCTGTAGTAACCAGCTAGACCCATGAAGGATATGAATTCTATCACATTCTTAGGTGTTGTCCACCTTTTAATGGCTTCTATATTTTTAGGGTCCACTGTTATCCCATCCTTTGAAATGATATGCCCCAAGTAGTGAATTATGTCTTGATAAAATAAGCACTTGCTCAATTTGGCATACAACTGATGCTCTCTTAGCACTTGCAACACCATCCTCAAATGATTCTCATTCTCTTCCTTTGACTTGTAATATAAAAGGATGTCATCCAAAAAGACAATTCCAAACTTGTCTAAATATTCTTGGAAAACACCATTCATTAAGCACATGAAAATAGTTGGTGCATTTGACAACCCAAATGGCACCATTGTGAACTCATAATGACCATACATTATCCTGAAGGCGGTCTTGTTGATATATTCCTCTTTAATCCTTACCTGATAGTATCCTGACCTGAGATATATCTTTAAAAATATCTTTTCATCCTTCAATTGATCAAAGATATCATCAATCCTTGGCAGAGGATACTTGTTCTTTATAGTTATTTTATTCAACTGTCTGAAATCGATGAAAAATATCAATGTCCCATCTTTCTTTTTCACGAACAAGACTAGGGCACCCCAAGGTGACACACTTGGGTGCATATACCCCTTCTTCAGAAGTTCTTCAAGCTGCATTTGCAACTCCTTCAGCTCTGCTATACTCATTTTGTAAGGAGTCTTTGACACTGGAGCTGCTCCAGGCATTAAATCTATAGAGAAATCCATATATCTCTTTGGGGGTAGTCTTGGTACCCCCATGAACACATCTTCAAAATATTCCAGGACTGCATGATCCTCCAAATTTGGCATCTTATCCTTAGGTGCTTCCTCCATATGGGATGCAAATATTTGACTGTCCTTCCTATAACATTTCTTCAACTACATTGCTGAAATTTCTCTAATAGTCACTACCCTAGGAATTCCTTGGACTGTTCTCTAATTTCCTTCCTCATCTAGGAAAGTGAATTCCTTGTTACGACAGTCTAAGATGGCATGGTGTTGGTCTAACCAATCCATACCAATTAGGAATTCATAAGAACCTAAAGGCAAGATGTTCAAATATGCCCTTGTGCCCAGTACATTCATGTCCATAAGACACGACTTAACCATCTCATTGAATTTTCTTTTGGCTCCAGTAGCTAGCTGCACCAACCAATATTTTCCATGCTTGTTTCTTGGTAAATGAAAAATTTCCACCATCTTAGGATCTATATAACTATGACTATCCCCTAAATCAATTAAAATAGTAATGGTTTGGTTGTTGATCATACCTTCCACTTCAATCATATGTGATTGATACTCTGCTTGCTTGTTTTCCAAGGTTGCATAGATCCTTGGTATATTTTTTTCCATATACCCCACTGTTTCAGCTCGTTGAACATTGTGAACAACTTTCACTTTGTCACTTCTATGAGGACAATCTCTAAACATATGATCACCTTTACAACCCCAACATTGAATAGGTTGTTTCCTTGGCCTTTGACCACCTGTCTCAATTGTTCTAGGTTCTCTAGAAGTTGGTTGTCCCTGAGGATTATTTCTGAAGAATGGTGGCTTAATTCTCTTCTTCCTCTGATACATCTTGAATTTCTTCTTGTCTTCCCAAGGTTTTTGGAAAGTTGGCCTTGTTTTTTGCTGATCATATAGGCACTTAGCTCGCCTAATGGTCTCCTCCAATGTTTTGGGATAATCATATTGTATTTTTTCACTGATGAATGGTGGAAAACCACTCACGTACCTATGAATATTGATTGTCTCATCCTTGATGAAAGAAACATACTTCAGCAATTCTAAAAACCTTCTTTCATACTCATCAATGGACATACTTCCCAGCTTCACTTCAAAGAACTCTTTCATTTTCTTATCATAGTGCCTCTTAGTCAAGTATTTATTTTCAAAATACTTCTTGAATTCCCTCCAAGTAACATTTTTCTCATCAATGTGTTGCACCTACACAAGTTTATCCCACCACATGGATTCCTTACCTTTGAGTTGATAGATGGCAATTCTTCCTTCTGCGTGAGAAGAATAATTATGCAATTGAAAATAATTTCTCATGCCCAACAACCATGTTTTTGCATCTTCATCAGGCTTCTTGTGCTCCCCATCAAATGTATGAGGTTTTATTTTTTTCATTTCTCCTCGTAGCTCATCCACCCCAGACTGCTTATGCTTCCTAACAGGGGATAGACTTGAGTTGTTGTGTACTCTCTTATTGGAATGTCGTGGGGAGTATTGGTTATGTCTGTTGTCACTTTTTGTTCTTCTGTGACTTCTTGATTTGCTTGAGCCACTCTCCTTATCCAATTTATTTTCTATTCTTTCCAGGCTCAGCATCAACTTTATGTTGAATTCTCCCTATTGCTCCCTAGATTTCATGATATTTTTGTTATCTGCTCGGTGAGTTTGGACACATTTCTGCAACTTTTTAATTATTTTCATCATGTTCCCTTCTTTATTTATTTCTTCTCCATGCCCATTAGGGTCTGTCCCTTCAACTCCCAAATAGACATCCATTCCTCTAGCTTCATTTTCTGAAATGTAAGCATCTTGTGCCTCCCCCATTTCTTTGCACTATGCGACAATTCAGTTCGGTTTTGAAAATTGTTAATTCTGCAAAATGTGCAGTCAACCAAATTTTTGTCAGGCTAATAGACTTTAAATTTTTTTTTCCAGAATAAATCAATCTGATTCAATAAAAGTAATATCAGATTCCATTTTCAGTGGGTCTTGGTCGGTCAAGAACCCCTCAAGCTTCTATCTCTAAGACTCGCTCTATTCTGCAACAAATTTTTGGGCATTAGCCCCTTTTTCTTCTGCCCTTGGTTTGCATGGGACCACTGTTGTGACCGAGTGATAATAATTTGGGTGCTTATCTAGAGCCTTGAAACTTCAGGCTCCAGGATTCCGAGTTTTCCCTTTTTCCGCGCATCCCAACATCACAGAACAATGAACTATAGAATGCACGAAGAACGGTGGATCTACAGTCCACATTCCTTGCTCCGATCTATGGTGGATAGGAGCTTCAGAAATTTCTTCCTTCTATTCCTTCATTCACCATTCCTTTCGGAGTGTCAAGTCTCCGGACTTCACAATATTGGGCCAGAAGTCCACTGGGGTCCACGGTTTCCGTGCTTGAACTAATAAATACTGCAATGTCAAATCAAACTTAGTACCTTTCCAAATTGTGGGGACATGGGTTGGAGTTTTTGGAGTAACCCGCCGATCATTCCGCAATTGTCCCCACACTGACACGTACCCCTTATGGGAAACTGTGGTTTGGATTGCGGGACCTCCTTGTAGAATTATCTTCCTTGCAACTTTGACCTACACAATGCCGCCTAACCATCAATCTTGATAGATTGTGATCAAATTTATGTGGGCTCGATCCGAATAACTTCTTCGCCAAGATTAACTACCGTGTGCCACCACCAGGAGCGCCACGTGGCAGGACACACAAAGATAACATGTGGCCCAATCAGGTGGGTGACATATGTCACATTCTAACTCCATTTCTATCTTTCAAAGGTTCTTAACTCACTGACACATGGCACACATCCCATGTGTCCACGTTATCCCTAGTGACATCAGTAGGCCACATCACTTCGGGAATTTGGGCTTTGGGAGATTTCTCCTTAGCCTACCCCATTTCTCTCGAACGTCGAATTCCTGAACAAACCGATCTTCTGACACGCGTCTCCTTTGACGAATGATCCAGATTGTCTCCGGACTTCGGAACTTCAGAGCTTCAGGCTTCGAGACTTCAAGAGTTTTCCACTCTATTCAGACCTTGTTTCTCTCGAATGTCGTATTCCTGAACAAGTCGATATGCCGACACATGTCCCTCTGATGAACGGTCTGGATGAACTCTGGACTTCGGGACTTCGAAAGTTTTCACATCATCACACTCCATTTCTCCCAAGCACTGAATTCCCGAACAAGCTAACTTGTCGACATGTGTTCCTTGCTTGGATCGATGGATAGGAAATACATGAAGTTTTCTCTGTCTTCTCTACATGTGACCTAGATCTGTGACCTTGGCTTAACCTTTGGGCACTTATCTCACTTTGCAATATCGATAGTCATGTTTTAAGGGACCGTGAATATCAACGGCCAGGAGTGATTGCGGAAACTCAACTTGCTCACGCTTTCATTTCCTTCCCGATCTCTGTAATGTGAAGATGCTCATCCATAGTGGGATCGATATCCATCGTTACTCTGTTGATCAAGAAATATCAACGAGTCTCAACTTGCTCTCGCTTTAATTTCCTTCCCAATCTCTGCAATGGATCCCCACCTTCAATCTCCCTTCAATGAGATCTGACGGTCGTGACTTAATCTTCGCTTGATATAACAGGTTATCTTTCTCTCGCCCAGATCTAACGGCCCAACACCACAAATGTTTTGATTTCTTTCTTTTTGTCCATTTCTTAAACTTGTTACATCCTCCTATGTTTCTGAACACAGTCCAAGTAGTCTTTCAACGCCCTTCTGGCACTCTGTACCTTAAAATTCTCTAGACTTTCTACGCCAAATTTATCGTTCATGGCCCATCCAGGTTTCGGGTAGAAACCATGGGTTCTAAAATTGATTTTTGTCCATTACGACAACAATTCTTTTCCAAAACTTTTTCTTCAACTTCCACTAACATGGCCCATCCAGGATTAGTGTTGAAACCATGGCTCTGATATAATTTTGTAATGTCCCTGACCATCCACATCTGCCATGAAACGCTACCCAACAACCTTATATTTCCTCAACTAGCTTTGATACCATTTTGTAACGTCCCCAACCACCATCAGGCTGGGCAACATCACTTCCTGGACGTCTATCTTAGATCTGATACCATTTTGTGTATTTATATGCAAGCATATATAATGCAAATTAACAGTTACAACATTCTATTCATACCACTTATTCATGCAGAAATAATCATTAAAACATACAAAAAACATATCATAATATACACAGATTAATGCGTAAATAACAATAAGCCTACACATACAACATAAATGAAATATCCAAGCATTACTCATCAATTATAAAACATGTACAATTGCACAACATACAATCAACAAATATTTGGTACTTATCTTTCAATAGATGACCATCAACTGCATGCAGACCTTCCATGAACCTCCCAGCCTTAGACGACACTTCTCATCATGCTAAGTAGTGGGTCACCCCCGAGCTGGGACTAAACTCCACTGGGAAAGGGATTCCTAGGCTTGGCAAGGGCAACATGAAAGTCGCACGGGTCAACAGGAAGGATTATCTCCCAAGGATAGCTCACACTAACAACCTACAACCTCTCATTCCCCACATGCCTATCCCACCCCAGTAAGTGTGCCCCTTCTCTGCTCAATAGTCCTTCGGCTGCCTCACTTCCCTTCCAGGGCTTCAGCAACAGGACGAACAGGAATTCTCTGAGAACTATAGCTACATTTGGGCTCCCTTTGTGAAATCACTTCCCCAACAACCTCTCACCCGGAGAGAGTCTTTTACAGGCCTGACAACCCGCTTCTTCAACCCACGAGCCTGACAACCTATCTCTTCAAACCACAGGCCTGGTAACCTACTTCTTTAGTCCAACTTCTAATTCAATTCCCAAAAAGGTGATGGCAAAAAAAACGCTCAGTAAATAACATACGATGACAACAAGCCACAGTCATTCAAGGAATTGCATGGGTTGCAAGAACCAATAGTTAAGACACAACATGGCTCAGGTAGTTACAGGGTGTGTGCTTGTTCAGAGGTCAACGATGGAGATGATGGCTCAGTACGTGAGTCAGTGGGTGAATCGGGTAGGGTGGCATACTTGAGAGAAAGCAAGGTTCATGAGAATGGCGAGGAGGAACCCCCAACTAGTTGACTTTCCCAGTTATAAACTGCATGCACCCAAGTTGACACATGTCTTCCTGAAGATGCATGAGCTCCACTTAACACTCGTTCCCCTTTTTCCTAGGAACTTAGGACAATACCTATCATGTCCACCTTAGCCTTTAGGAAATGATAATAAAATATTGTCCCCTTATAGGTAAACCCTCTAGCTTAGCCCCTAGGCCTAGACACTTAGCCCCCTCCCTTACCCTACCTAGTGGAGCTTAGTCCCCCATAACTCTTTCTTCGTGGTCGCTCTACACGCAACAGTGTAATTTTATTAATGATATGCATATTTACATATACAAAAATAAGGCTCATGGCCTTAAGCATCTAGGCTCTCTAGCCTAATAAACATATAAGTCTTCAGCTTATAAACACTTGACTCACTAGCCTATAAACATAATTACAATTTAGCAGGGGTTCGGTCTTGGGGTGTTATATTTCTTATGCTCGTAAATGCATGAGAATAGGTTACCGAGCTTAGTATTTGTTTTTTCTCGTGCTTGTTAACACATGAGAATAGGTTATTGAGTATAATTTTATCACTTTTTTGGACTCGTAAAAGCTATACAAAAAAGGAACTCTTTGGAGTCTCCTTTAAGCTCTTTTTAGATTCTCTAAATATGAAAAGATTATCGAATGAGCTTGTTTCCTTTCAAACTCATTAAAAGGTTAGAAAGGGCATCTTTCGAGTGATAATTTACCCCTTTTTTGGCCTTGTTAGACTAATTACGAAAAATGAATACTCTAGTCAAGCATGATTAGAAGAGTTCTCATAGGTATCGTTTTATATGTTTCCGGACCCTGGAGACTAACTTTACAAAAATGTTCATTGTGGAGTCTTCTTTACGATCTTTTCAGACTCTCTAAACATGAAAATACCATCGAGTTTACCTTCTTTGGACTTTTAAAACCAAACATTGAAGGATCCATCTGGGACCAAACCCCTCCTTCCTCACGTTCGTTAAAAATATGTTGAGAGACTCATCACCAGATGAGCTATATGGAGCATCTGTTATCCTCCTCAAGCTCATAAAATTAGAAAAACAAAGTTACCAACTTAATGAGAAATGTGACCTCAAAACGAGAACTCTATCCCTTAAAACCCATATTTTTGCATAAAAAACATGAAAATCAACCCCCAAATCAAAAAGTGGTGCTACCGGTAGCACCATTTTTTGTAAGCGGGTCAAAATTACAACTTTTTTAAAGCATGGACTTAAAGGATAAAATGGTTGCTCAGAAAAACTTTAAAATCCATCCCCAAATCAAAAAGTGGTGCTACCGGTAGCACCACTTTTTCTAACCAGGTCAAAATTACAACTTTTTTCAATCATGGCCTTGAACATAAACATTTGCTTAGAAAAAACTTAAAATCAACACCTAAATAAAAACATGAGGCTACCTATAGAAAAATGTGTTACAGGTATGAAATAACTGAGGGGGGGGGGTGAATCAGTTATTGTAAATTATTAA
>SNQJ01S0056032.1:38875-53301 GCA_010110895.2 Picea sitchensis
AATTTTTAATATTTCAATTCACTCCATTTACATAAAAAAATAATTTCAATGTCACTTTTGTAAGGTCTCGCACGACATCCACTGAGTGCACACACTCCATGGAAATATTTGATGATGGAACAAATGAAGAGAAAATGAAGGAAGCGATTGGTTGGGTGAACGAAGATGTTTGGGTGTGAGCAGGAGCACCTTGGGTGCACAATGGTGACATGCAACACCAAGAAGGCATGTTAGAAAAACAGGACCGCAGAGCAATAAAATAAAACAAACATGGAAATAAAACGCATAAGATACACAATACAATAGAGAAACAGATATATGTGGTTCATCTTGTGTGGGTTACCTCCACCAGAGAAATTTCTAGGTCTTTCCTTTATTATTATCCAAAAAAATGAAGGGATACAACCTACAACATACTCGTTGTAACTTCCTCTTCTTTCTCTCACAGTCTCCTCTCTCATAATACAATATTCACTCACTTACATAGCCACAATACAATTCTCTCATAAAAGAGGGTTGCCTTCTAGGGAAAAAAACCATAACATAACTTCTACCATCAGATCTGCGACCTTATAATGAATGGTCCAGATTAACTATGAAATTACAATATTTTACAAGACAATTTTCCCTAAAATTTATCTTTGGGAGTGCTTCCCCTGAACACCCACAAGGGGGGGACTCCATAAAGTGTCTCTTCACCCCCTAGAACCCCCCTGCTCTAGATGTGAGGGGAAATCCCCCCCACACCCCTCATAAAGTAATGGGGTCCAAACGCGGATGAAACAAGACCTCTCAATCAAGAAGATAATCAGGCTCCACAACTAACAATCTCCCAATTGGAGACTGATTAAAACAACTCCACTGTTGTTGTACCTATTGGACTATGATCCACCTTGGACCTAGAAAATTTCTCATCTTTACCTTCATGCCTGAAGGCCAATTAAAACTAAGCAAGAATTTGGTTTCTCCTTTTTTACTACCTTTTTTAACATGTCTAGAGGATTATGGCTAGTATGTATCTTTTCCAACTTCAATTTTCCATCTTCCAAAATGGATCGTATGAAATGGTACCTAAATTGTATAAGTGTAGTCTTATAATGGAAGGTTGAGTTCTTTGCAAGATGAATGGAACTCTGGTTTTCATAGTACAACCTTCCATTCTCCTACTTCTTTCCCAATTCCTCCATAAACCCCTGTAACCAAATCATCTCTTTACTAGCCTCTGTAGTAGCAACATACTCTACTTCTGTTGTTGAAAGTGCAACAACCTTTTGTAGTTTCAAAATCCAACTTACTGTTGTTCCACCAATAGTAAAAACATACCATGTGGTGCTTCTCCTGCTATATTTATCGCCTGTCATATATGAATCAACATATCCCTTTAGAACAATGTTTGAACCTCCAAAACATAATGCATGAGTAACAATACCTATCAAATACCTGCGAATCCATTTTACTGCCCCCCAATGTTCTTTACCTGGAATTTTCATATACCTTCTCACAACTCCCACTGCATGTGCAATATTTGGTCTTGTGCACACCATAGCATACATCAAGCTGTCAACCGTTGATGAATAAAGGACCTTGGACATGTATTCTATCTGCTCATGTGTCTTGGGACACATTTCCTTGGTTAATTTAAAATGGCTTGCCAAAGGTGTACTAACTTGTTTTTCATTTTGCATTCTAAACCTCTCCAACACATTCTCTATGTACTCACCCTGAGACAATATCAATTTGTGATTTTTCCCATCTCTTTTTATTCTCATACCAAGGATTTTCTTTGTAGCACCCAAATCCTTCATCACAAATGAATTAGCTAATTTTTTTTTTAGCACATTTATATCCTACATGTTAGACCCTTCAACAAGCATGGCATCTACATACAATAGCAAGATAATATAGCTTCCATTTTCTATCCTCTTAAAATAATCAAAGTGATCAGAATGACATCAACTATAATCTTGTTTTGTCATAAACCTATCAAACCTCAAATACCATTGCCTTGTAGCTTTCTTTAGGCCATACAAGCTCTTCTTCAACTTTCATACTAATTTTTTCTTCCCTTTGACCTCATATCCTCTTTGAGTGTTGCATACAAATATATTACTCCAAATCTCCATGGATAAAAGTTGCTTTTACATCTAAATATTCAAGATGCAAATCTTCTACTGCCACAAGACTTAAAATAGTCCTAATTGAAGTCATTTTAAAAACATGAGAAAAAAATTTCATCAAAATCTATACCTTTCTTTTGTGCAAACCTCTTTACAACAAGTCTATCCTTGTACCACCTTTTTCCTCCATATTCTTCCTTCAACCTGTAAACCCATTTATTTTGTAATGCTCTTTTTTCATGTAGGAAACTAAACCAAGTCCCAAGTCTGGTTATTTACCATGGAATCCATTTCCTCTTTCATTCCTTTCTACCACTTCTTTCTAGTGTCTACTTGCATTGCCTCTTCATAACTTTATGGTTCACCAAATTCAATCAACAATAAGTAATACAAAGAAGGAGAGTATTGGTCAAGGGGTCTACTTCACCTGGTATATCTTCTAAAAACACTTGCAGGATCTTGAGGTGCCTAATGCTCCTGTTGTTGTACATTTTATTTTTTGGTCCCTTTGGAATTTCATTTTCTTTGATTTCATCAAGCACTGTGTATTCTTTGTTTTCCTTTTCCTGTTTCTTTCCTTGCAACTGCTCTTTGCACATGAAATTTTCATTGAATACCACATCTTTTCTCCAAAATATTTTATGATTTTCATAATGCCATAAGTGATAACCAAAATCATTAATACTATACCCAATAAAGGTACACTTCTTGGATTTTTCCTCAAACTTTTTTCTWTTTTTTTTATAAATATGGACAAATGCTTCACAACCGAAAGTCTTTAGAAATTAGTAGTTTACATTTTTACCTGTCCATGCTTCCTTTGGAATGCCACCATCCAAGGAGCTTGAATTCCCTTTGTTTATTAAGAAAAAAAAAATATTTACAACATCTTCCCAGAAATGTAAGGGCAACCCAATATGCAATGCCATACTCCTTGCACGTTCCATGATTGTCCTTTTAATCCTTTCTAACACACCTTTTTTTGTGGTGTTCCTCTAACTATATTATCTCTACAAATCCCATGCTATGAACAGTAATCATCAAACTCCTTGATGTAGTATTCACCTCCATTGACTGATATAAGACACTTTAACCTTTTCCTATCTCATTCTTAACCAAAGATTTCCATTTCTTAAAAGTGTGAAAAACATCATATTTTTGTTGAATGCAATAAACCCAAGTTTTTCTAGTTGCATCATCAATAAAAGTAACATAATAACGAGATCCACAAAGAGATTATACATGATTTGGTCCCCATACATTTGTATGCACAAACTCTAACTTTTTGCTCTTCTTTTCCTTTCCAACCCTGAGAAATTTGACTCTCTTTTATTTTCCATAAACAAAATGTTCACAAAAATCCAAAACAACTTGTTTACGATCTTCCAACAAATTCATTTTGTGAAGTATCTACATCCCCTTCTCACTCATGTGTCCAAGCATATGATTCCACAGTGTTGTATCCACGTCTGTAGAAGCTAAAGAGATTGAAGAGTTAGTATTACTAGTACATAAATACAATGTACCTACCTTCTCTCCTTTTTCCATTACCAATGATCCTTTAGTAACCTTCCACACCTTATCTGTAAATGTATATATACAACCTTCACTTGCCAACTATCCTATTGAAATTATATTTCTTCTCATATCTAGTATATGTCTCACCTCTTTCAGTAACCATTGGTTTACATTCTTTTTCTTTATTTGTACCTTACCCATTCCAATAATTTGACATGGTTCATCATCACCCAAATAAACCTGTCCAAAATCACCTTGAACATAATCTTGGAAATATTTCCTATTAGGTGTGGCATCAAATGAAGCCCCTGAATATACTACCCAAGATTCATTAATATTATCTAAAGAAATAATCAAAGCATCTTGTAACACATCACTTGTTACATTTGCTTCTTGATTTTTTTCATGTTGTCTATCTGTTTGTTTCTTTGGAGCGTTGCAGTCTTTCTTCAGATGTCCTTTCTTCCCACATTTCCATCACTCTATATTTCCTAGTTTGGATTTGGATATGCCCTTCCTAGAATTCCTACAGTTCCCTAAGCTCTTTCCTCTATTTTTTTTGTCTTCCTCTATTCTCCATGGTCAATGCATTACCTGATGTCTCACTTGTGCTTTTCCGTTGCATTTCCTCGCTAAGAATAACACCAACAACATCATCAAATTTAAGAGTGTTTGAACCAAAGACGGAGTTACTTACAACCATGACCAAGCCATTCCAAATTTCTGGCAATGAGCACACTATTAGAAGATCCCTAACCTCATCATCACAATCCACTTTTACAGATTTTAGTTGATTAGTAACCATATTAATTCCTTTAAATGGTCAACAACATACCCACCTTATGGCATCTTCATATTAAATAATAGCTTCATTAGAAATACCTTATTGGAGGCCAGTGATTTTTCATATAGTTTAGCCAATTCCTTCATCAAATCCTCTGTTGTAATTTCTTTTGAAATATTGAAATCCACTAACGCTACCAGGAACAACCGTATCATTCCCAGTGCCTTTCTGTCAAGAATCTCCCATTCTTCATCCTTCATACTCTCCAACTGCTTTTCTTTTCCACCCAACAGTAGGAAAAGATCTTTCTGATATAAATAGTATTCCATTTGCATCTTCCATAACTGGTAGTTTTGAATGTTAAATTTATTTACCTTAAACTTTCCATCTTTCGCCATTTCTCCCACTCAAACTAGGAGCCCTCTTTTCTTGTGAGTTACCTTTTTCTCTGATACCAATTGTTAGAAAAACATGATCATAGAGAAATGAAAACAAAAAAAAAATGTGGAAATAAAACATAGAAGATACACAATACAATAGAGACATAGATGTATGTGGTTCACCCAGTGTCAGCTACGTCCACCAGAAAAATTTCTAGGTCCTTCCTTTATTATTATCCAGCAAATGAAGGGATACAACCTACATCATACCTGTTGTAACTTCCTCTTATTTCTCTCACAGTATCCTCCCTCAGAATACAATATTCACTCACTTACACAGCCACAATACAATTCCCTCATAAAAGAGGGTTTGCTTCTAGGGAAAATAACCCTAACATAACTTCTACCTTCAGAAATGTGACCTTATAATGAACGGTCTAGATTGACTACAAAATTATAATATTTTACAAGGCAATTTTCCCTAAAATTTATCTTGGAGGGTGCTTCCCCTGAACCTCCACCAGGGGGGCTACATAAAGTGTCATCCCCCCACTAGATGCCCCCTACTCTATATGTGGAATGTAAATCCCCCTCACACCCCCTGGTCAGGTAATTGGGTCCAAACATGGTTCAAAAAAGACCTAAATCAAGAAGATAATTAGGCTCCACAACTAATAGGGGCACACACCTTACTTTCCTTAGAATTTTTTTATGGAGACTTGGGTTGCATTGGGAAAGTGCAGGGTAACTTGGGAGCATGCCCAAGGAGAAAAATCATCTTCCCTTGGAGACATGAGCACACTGGAGATGTTGGATGATCCCGTCGGCACACCCATGATGAGTCATGACAATCATCATGAGAGAACAAACAAGGAAAGGGGTACACACCCAACGATGGGGTATACCACTCCGAGAGACATGCCGGTTGATGGGAATGTGGGCTAGGATGGGTGAAACGGGTCCACGGAGGGGTGTGATGAGTCAATTGAGTGTGACAATTCACAAAGGGGTGTGACACATCCAAAATACATGAGGTTTCGAACAAGTGAACCTTCGAATTCTTATAAGAGCAAGGGCACACAACCAAAGGAAGGCATGGAAGATTAGTAAGAGGTTTGGAGAAAACATTTGAGGCAAGTTTGAGGCAATGAAGTCGGGAAAAGTTGCCAAGATGGAAGACAAGTAGCCAAGAGTAGGACTCTTTTGGAGGTTTTGGGGAAGTCTGGAAATGAAGATCTATTGGAGGCATGTGTGAGGCAGAACCAAAATCTTTGTTAGCTTGGTGAAAGTCTATGGAAATGAACGGAAAACAAGTCTATTGTTGTGGGCACGTCTAAGGTGCACCATAGGAATTTGTGGAGATGGTTGTGATAGAAAGTCTTGATGTAACGAATATGTGTATGAGTGTATTGGTGAGATGAGGCGAGTCATGTGACTCTGTTGAAGTTGTTAATTGAGCCGATAATGCTCATATTATAATTGTTTCGCAATAACAAAGACTTAGTTGGGTGTTAGGCATGGTTCGTGTTTCCCACACTATTTATGTGTTTGTCTTTCATTTGTTCCTTATTTTCTCTCTTGGTTTCTCATGTTCATGGATGTATTCTTATACATGACTAAGTGTTAAAATGTTAACAATTGTCTAAGTATACAATACTTACACTAGAGTAGGAGTGTGACTTGCTATTAGCCTAGAATGGAGTATGGGTATGCTCTATGTGAAGAGGCGCAGTCTAGACAAAGTATTCTTGGTGTGCCAAGAAACCAAGTAAGAACCATCGCAGTGTTGCATGCCTTTAGGCAGTGAATGATTGCAAGATATGAATAGGCATGCTGTGGGTTCATGATAGGTGGTATCGGAGCAAACTTTGAGAGGAAGTTTGGTGAGCTCTTCATCATGCTGTCATCTTCATGACATGTGGTATCAAATAAAAATGATCTCTTCAACATTAATAAAGTAAGAACAATGGTGTTGAGGTGTGTTGAAGTTGAAATCTTTTTGTGAAGGTAGTTTGATGGGATCATTCACAGACTTGGTGAATATTTTGGTTGGACAAATTGGTTTATCATAGAAGCTTTGAATCATGCTCATGATAAAGGACTTGGTTGAAAGGTGTGAAGGAAGGTTCACTTGGGCACACCCCTTGTGCAGGCCAAGAGAAACATTCGTAGTGGAACAAATAAATTGGACAGGGTGGATGACTGTAGGACTCATCACAAAGTTCACCATAGGACTTGTTGCAGAGATGAAATTAGAGGAAGTTTGGGTGCATACCTTGGTGAAAGGTTTGATAAGGTGGTTTTTTCCATCAGAGGTAGTTTGAGAGAAGTCCTATGTGCATACACAAACCAGAGGTGATGTTTGTGAGGGTGAAATGAGAACTTGGATGTGTAGATGACCGCATGACTCAGTGCATACTTGGGACAGTGCAGAGGGGTTGCATAAAACTCTTGAGAATGAAAAGTGACATGGATCAAGTAGTGAAATGTATGGTGTAATTGAAAAAGCTTGGAAGGTCAAGAGAGACAATGTAACTCAATGATTCGATAAATTCCAAGAGGATTTGGAGAGGATGGATGAATTCGATGCATGAATAGAGTTTGAGATCAGAAAACTGAAGGAATTAATGGGAGAGACCGATACTTTGTTGTCAATTTCATTGGGTCACTAAGGGAGGATACCATCCAACATGAATGAAGTGCAACAAAAAAGAATCATCCCATAATATTCATGAGGAAAGGTAGGTTGATTGAGTGTTACCTCTATTCACAAAATAGTTTTATGAGGAAATTTCCAATGCAAGGGAAGTTGGCTCTGTTGATTGAGGAGGAGGATTAACTCACACCAATAGTGGAGGAGTCATAACCCTTGTTTATTTTTCTATGATAAAGGTTAATCATGAAGCTAATTCCATTTTATCATTTGACTTAACCATAACCATTAATTTTGCAGCAACCAAGATCACAAGAAGATACACCATGCACAAGAACACAAGAAGTATCCTGGGAAACCCTTCTCAACAAGGGAAGAAAACCCAGCCAAAATCCTTTGCTATTTTATTCAAGAGAAATACCTTCACCACCAATAGAACCTAGCATAGAAGAGGGTTCTCAAATCCTAGAATACTAGCACCCAAGAGAGGTGTGCACTTTTCCCATGAAGGTGTACTTGCTGAAATTTCAAAACTCACATGAAAGATATGATTCCTCAATGGGGAATTTACCTTTACTTATACTAGATTGAACTTGTCAACAAAAGTCTATATTGGCACAACAGGGCCGACCTCTCTATCTTATAATATAATTAATATTAACCATATTAATTATCATTTACATTAATTACCAATCACATTAAGGTGGGGCCGACCTATACCCTTTATATTACAATTACGGTTGCAGGTAGGTATGACTCTTGAAAAATATAGCAAGGGATATTATACACCCACTAGTGCTCATCCACTAGGGGCACATCCATAGAGATTTCCATATCTCTGGATCACTACATTACACATAAGAACCACTTCTTCACTAGTGCTCATCCACTAGGATCACGTTCACCTGTGCTCGTCCACATGCATGTCCACTCAACAAATCTTCTTTCCAACTGCATTACACAACAGAGTCATTTGGAGTTTCTCATCAACTCTCTTCTCGGAGGAGGATAATAGATCATATCCATTTTTGTTCTCATGACGATGCACTTGGCACTTTGGTATTTCACACATTTACCTTGTGCTCAGCCACAGGCACGTCCAACTCTGTAGATCTCCTTTCTCACTACATTACACATGAGAATCATCTAGAGTTATTCTCAACTCTTTATAAGGAGGAGTCCATATCTACGTTCCATATCTATCTCATATAGGAACCACACACCCCTCTCAGGGGCTCTCTCTCAGGTTTGTGTTCTGGAGAATGTCTCACATAACTGCAATAATCAACACTCCCTCTCAGCTAGGGAGGCATTCTTCATCATGAAAAGTCTCTCACGGATGTAATTTGAAATTTTTCCTGGCTGTATTCATCAACACTCCCTCTCAAATAGGGAGGTATTCTTCACCAAGTTAATTTGGTGGATATGTCTACAATCTTCTCATGTGTATGAAGGTACTGCATGTGTATTATTTTCCTCTGCATCATATCTTTGATATAATGATGTTTTATCTCAACATGTTTCGATCTATCATGAAACACTGGGTTCTTAAAGATATTTACACACAGCTCTGGTTATCATCATAGGATCCATCTCATGATCAAGTAAATATGTCATAATCTTGTGAAGCCATATTGCTCGCAAACTTGATGATACATACTTTGCTTATGTGGTATTCAAGGCCATAGAGATTTTGTTTCCTGTTGCACCAGAAAACCATGACTACTTTTATGGTAAGACAACAATCAAATGTTCTCTTTCGGTCCACTATACTCTCTGCTCAATCTGTATCTTCATATCCTACAAACTCAAGTTCACACTGGGGGCATATCTCAATATATGCTTTACTACTATCAAGTGAATCTGTCTTGGCTAACTCATGGATTGTCTAAGCACATTCATTACAAGGCATGAATTATGTCTGGTGTTAGACAGATACATCAATGGTCCAATCAACTGTGGATCACTCTTGTCTGAAGCATCATCATTCATTTTCATAAAATCCATCACAGTGGTTTTGCATTCTGCCTTACTGAACTTCTTTAATATTCCCACTGTATATTTTCCTTGACTTAGGAAAATCTCATTGGTCCTTTGTCATACTTCTTATCCCAAGAAGTAGTGCATCATACTCAGATCCTTCATCTCAAAAATCAGAATTCAAGGCTTGCTTGTTTTCAACAACAAGGATTTCTGAATAAGTCATAAAAAAGTTAGGCTCTCGTCACCAACACTGTAGTAATATAGGTTTTGGATCAGCAATACTCTTACTGAGACCCAAACTCATCAAGAATACATTCATCTGATATAGTTTCCAACTCATGGATGGTATTACGGATGGAAGTGTATTGGTATTATTATATCAATTGTCTCATCATAGACAACTCCCTCTATTTGTGAGAGTCCTCTGGTTTTGTATTTCTTGACACTTCCGTCAGCTACATGTTTTCTGTTATATATCTACTTGGAAGTTACCATAGACTTCCCTTCTGGTTTCCGAATAATATCTTATACATCATTCTTTAAGATACACTCGTATTCTTCTATTATGGCATCTTGCCATACTTATTTCTCTTTTTGTTTCTTCAATGAAATGGCTCATGATTGCAGGATAGTTTTGAAAAAAAAAATTCTTTCTCAAGGTGTCCCTTGAGGGACTTGTATGTCTCTCTTTCTTCTAGCATATTTTTGTTGATCCTGGGCATGCCTTTTATGCCCCATTATAATATCTCTAGTTATATCAACTGGATTAGTTGAATTTGCTTGAGTACTGTTTGTCTTCTTTTGGACTGTTGATGATATTAACTCTGTCTTCCTTTTATTTTGTTTTTACTCCCTCTGAGTCAAGCAACTCTCTCTAAAGTTTGAAGGAAGGGAATCTTCCTTTATTTCTTTGTCAGATATTTTTATGTATTTTTTTCCAACATAATAATCAATCAAATATGGTTTGGACTCTCGTACCAGGGATAATGGTCCAAGTCTTTGAGGGCTCCCATACTAGGGATAATACCCTTCATTTATTAAAACAAAATGCAGTCAACTATAAAATTTGAGATCAATTAATTTACCTGGGTTTGAAGTCATGTTTAGCTTAGAGGAAGTACTTCTCCTCTCTCTTATATTCATTCTTTTGAGATGGATCTAGATCAATGTTAGTGGTAGAAGCATATTTCCTTCCTTTCTTCCTAGTTGGACAGTTTCTTGCATAATGTCCATATTTGTCACATCTGAAGCACTGAATTTCTGAAACATCTCTTCTTTGATTATAACCTAGGTTTGATGAAGACTTCTCATCTTTGAATGTTTGTCTGAAGTTTATTTTTAATTTTCCTCCTTTATTTGTATGAAGTGCAAGAGCATGGTTTTCTTCTGGGGAGTCTTCCACTCCTCTATTTCTAATTCTAAGTTCTTCTTGAGTACAATATGTCCATAGACGATAAAAGGTTGGTAGACTTTCTCTTCCACTGATACTCTAAAGAAAAGGTTCCCAATGTTTTGGGAGGTTGTTAAGAGTGGTTAGGACAAGTTCTCTATCAGACATGATTTCTCCAATTTTTTCTAGCTGTTATTTAAGCTCTGATATCTTCATAAAGAAGATAGCAACTGTGTCACTTTTCGTCATCTTTGTACTTTGAAGTTGACTCTTCAAGGTAAGAGCTCTGAGGGTGTTGTTACTTTTAAACATTTATTTTAACACTTCATACATATCATAAGTTGTCTTCAGGTTGGCAATACGAGGTAAGAGATGATCTCTTACTGAGTAGATAATTAATTTTATTGCTTTGACATCTTCTTCCTTTCTTATCTTCTTTTATACATTTGTAGCTGTGGTTGGTAAAGTTTTAGTTACCACATCCAAAAAGTCATCCTCTGCAAGGGTGACCTGAAGCCTTTATTTCCAAGATCTGAAGTTGCTTGCTCCATCAAGCCTATATTCTACTAAGTCTCTATTCTTCATTTGTTTGTATTGTTCAAACTCTCGCCTACTGGACTTGGAAAACCTGATGATTAGGTTGGATTAGTAACCTTGGATTTTGTTGGGATTATGACTGCTAACAATCAACTTTGAGAGTGTCACAAAAATTCTTGTTGAATTTGAAAAACGTTTCTTCAAGAAGTTGTAGAAGTCTAAGATCAGGATTTTGTGGAAAATCTTGGCACCATAGAAACCCTAGGTCCAAAAACTCAAAATCCTTGGAATTTTATTTTTAAGGTGTCTAGAGATGCACTGAGGAGGGTCGTACAACTTGGTCCAAAAATTATCTCCAACATCCACTTATAAAGGGATGAAAGGGCTGATCAAATGAGTGTTGTACGGATTTATACAAACCCTAGAGGTTGTACGGAACTGGAGGAGGACGATTTATCCTTTTTAATGCTTGTGCAGGGGTTATTCAAGACCTATGCTCTAATACCATGTTGATTTTTTTATGAGAAAGGTTAAGCATGAATTTCATTACATTTTAGCATTTGACTTAACCATAATCATTAATGTTGCAATAACCAAGATCACAAGAATATACACCATGCACAAGGACACAAGAAGTATCCTGGGAAACCCTCCTCAACAAGGGAAGAAAACCCAACCAAAATCCTTYGCTATATTCTTAAAGAGAAATACCTTCATCACCAATAGAACATAGCACACAAGAGGGTGCCCAAAACCTAGAATACTAATGCCCAATAAAGGTGTGCACTTTTCCCAAGAAGGTGTACTTGCTCAAATTTCCAAACTCACATGAAAGATATGATTCCTCAATGGGTAATTTACCTTTACTTATACTAGAATAAACCTATCAACAAAAGTGTCTATTGGCACAATAGGGCTGACTTCTCTATCTTATAATATAATTAATATTAACCGGATTAATTATATTTTACATTAATTACCAGTCACATTAAGGTGGGGCTGACCTGCACCCTTTACATTACAAGTAGGTCTGACTCTTGAACAATATAGAAAGGGATATTATACACCCACTAGTGCTCATCCACTAGGGTCACATCCATAAGGATATCCATATCTCTGGCTCACTACATTACACAAAAGAACCACTTCTTCAATAGTTCTCAGCCACTAGGATCACGTTCACCTGTGCTCGTCCACAGGCACGTCCACTCAACAGATCGTCTTTCCCACTGCATTAAATAGGAGAGTCATCTAGAGTTTCTCATCAACTCTCTGCTCAGAGGAGGCTAGTACATCATCTTTATTTCTATTCTCATGATGATTCACCCAACACTTTGGGATTTCACACGTTCACCTTGTGCTCAGCCACATGCACGTCCAACTCTGCAAATCTCCTTTCTCACTATGTTACACAAGATAATCATCTGGAGTTCTTCTCAACTCTTTGTAAGGAGTAGTCCTTCTCTATGTTCCAGCTCTGTCTCAGATAGGAACCACACACCCCTCTCAGGGGCTCTTTCTCAGGTTTTTGTTCTAAAGAATGTATCACATAGCTGCAATCATCAACAACCCTTGGTAGAGACTATTCAAGTGTATAAGATGATGGAAGAGATGAATGAAGTCATGGATATGTTGGTGGAATGCATGCAGGAGTTCATGACAAGAGGTCAAATTTTTTTTTCACTAAGTGAAGAATTTGAAGGACTCTACTTTGTGGACACAACAGTAAGTGGGTTGATGATGCAGCCTTGGTTGACACCTGGGCAACCCACAATTTTTTGAGTGAATGAGTTGTGAAGTCTCTTCATCGCAAACTTGAGAATTGAAATGGAACATGTAAAGTGTTGAAGTCAACAATGTTGTCAGTGACATGGATTGTTCAATCAACACCATTGAGAGTTGGGGAATGATTTGGCAACATGGATCTGTTGGTAGATGCATTGGAGATCATACATTGATATTGGGATTGGACTTCCTCAAACTTTCCAAAGCAACTCCACTTATTCAAAAAAGTTTCGTAGTATTCTTGGATGATTCCAAAATACCAAGCGCAACCCTAACAATGAAGAGGAAGCTCGGGAGGAAGCCTAGGATTTCTATGCTTAGGTTGGTATAAGGATTCAGTGGGAGCACCGACAAGACTTGCAATGTGACATGACAACAAGAAGTCTTCCACACCATAAAATCTCTGAGTATTTTGGGGTGAGAAGAGAAACACTTGATGGTGACAAATACTTCAGTGAAGACAAACATGGGAAAGGTTGGTCAATTTAAGGACTTGCATAACCACAAAAGTGAGTGTAAGAGAGAGTTGGAATATCCAATTTCCATGGAGCAGTAGGAATATCACCAAGTGAATAGTCATCAACAACATGTTATGGATTTTGTCGAGGATTGGGTAGTAGACTTACCCACTACAGAGACTCTAATAATTGAGCCAAGACATTGCATGGGGGGAATTACCCAACTAGATTTGGAGACAAATGTGGAAGAGGTAGAATTTGAAGACTGACATCCAACAACAATCGTGAAATTTTGTATGAAGGCCATGTGGATACATGACTTCCAACTTACTGTGGAATGAATTGAGGAGTTGGGATGAACACCAAAGGAAGTTTGTTTGGTCATGCGATACTTGTGCATGAAGCACAAGTCAGACACGATGTATGTCAATAACCTTGGTGGCAACTATTGGGTACACTTTTCATGCTAAATGAAGAAGAAAAATATGTGTTTCCTAGAGCAAGAAATATGAATGGTGATGCCTAGTGGAGGTGTCATAGAAATAATCAAGCAAGGAATTTGTGGAAAAACAGATGGGTTGTGGAGGTGAATTTCCAAATTAGGGAAAGGAGCAAGACCTTTTCTAGAGTAAAATGGGTTCAACTAAGTGAGATGAATAGGTTGGTATTGTAGTGGGAGACTCAACAAGACCAAGAGGGGTTGGATAGGATGACGATGAGGCAGATAGAAAAGGGTTTGTTGGATGTGGAGATGTGCATTCTATAGCATTGAACAAGACATTTTAACTGATCACCCAATCAGTTCATAACTTGAGAGGATC
>SNQJ01S0056032.1:67673-78046 GCA_010110895.2 Picea sitchensis
ACGAGGAAATGTGGAGTATCTTCGAGTTGGTCTTAAAGGTACAAATCCAAGCAAAGACAAGTGGATTGAGGTTGGAAGGGTGAGGGAACTATACCCTCATCTTCACATAGACTGAATATAGTCTTTTGGAGCTCCAAAAGCTTTCCAATGGGGAGGTGTGATCAGGGGATCAAATTTTGCTCAAAAATTCAAAGTTCTCGGAATTGCTTCAAATCGGACGAGAGCGTAGGCCTCATTGTTGCAAACTCAACGCAACTCATTTGGGTTCAAACGGACATTGGGAGCGAGAGATATCGCATTCTGTTCAAAATGGCAAACATGGAAAAAAGGGATGCTGATTGTACAGTCTGTACAATCCGTACGGACGATGACGTGGCCAACCGTATGGATGACGTGGTGGGCCATACGTTGATGTGGTAGATAGTTGGCATATGACATGTTTTGTTGGCAGTGAATGGGAATGTGACACGTGGCCTAATCAAAGGTCGCCATGTGTCACTTGCTTGTTGGTTAAAACCTTTGCACTCAACAAGAGTCGACCCCGTGACCTCTGGGGGCAGGGTAAATCTTTGGGAAAGGCCACCCAACCGGCGTGCCCATGCATGTTCCTTGTTATATATATGCAAATAAATATCTTTAACATTGTTGTAATGTATGTTTGGGCGTGGACTAGGCCAGGGCTAAGCCCCGACCCATGGTCATGTGTTATATTGTATGCGACCAACGCTACGGTGGTTACCACCATAACCATATTATAATCATTTGTTATATGTGTGTGTATTGGCATACCATATGACCACTATACATGTGCACGGGTTTGACATACGGTTTCAACGGTTGTTTAAACATTAAGCCCTATCGTGTTGGCGCACGGTCATATGACTGCCATGTGCCCACGGGCCTTGGTAGTTAGGGCCAGTGCGTAATGGATCGACAGTTTGGACTGGTTGTGCAGCTGCACCTGGATCCAAGTTTTTATGCTTTAAATTGCATGTGGGCTAGGTTGAGCCAGAAGAGGTGCGTTTTGTAGATGCAGAGACAGCAAGCTTGAAGGGGAGACTTCAAGGAAGCCTATCTTCTTCATTTTTTGGCCAAACGAGGTGCCGAAAAAACCCAACTAGGGGTTTTTGGACATTCTGAAGCCATTGGAGTAGTCTATTGGTCATTTTGAGCATTGTAAAGCACATTTTTTTATCACTTTGAGAAAATAATACAAATGATCCATTGGAAGCTAGACCAGGAGATGTAGCCCAAGAGAGGGGTGAACTCCTTTATCATTTATTGTGTTATGTGTTTTCTGTTAATTGATTATGTTGTTGTTTATATGCATCTTGAATGAGTAAATCCTATTAAAGATGTTTTGAAAAATTGATCCATTTTCTTTTAACACATAAAATTTAACTTGCAAATATTTTCAAGAATACAAGTCTTCTTCATTTTTAGATCAGTGATGAAGAAGAGATAAATGGCATAGAAGATGAACATAAGAAAGGTGAAGTAACACCACCTAGAGATGAGACCGATCCCCTGAAGAATAGGAAGGTTTCTCCCCCGAAACCTTCTTCCTGGAAGAAATCAAGAGCCACCATAACCAAGATGAAGATTGTGCTCACTACTGATGATTTTGACTTCATCATAGCAGCCCTCAATGACACTTCACTGGAAATCATGGAGAAACAAGAAGCTAAATAGGAGGAAATGTATGACAGAGTTAAGGATGAGTTTTGAGGGGTATAGTAGGCCCTTCGGTACAGTCGCATAGTTTCCACTGCACCCTTGTCATCAGGAGAACCAAAGTTGGGAGGCAAGTCAACCTAACTCCACCAATTAGCTGATGCGGTCGAAGTTCTCCTTCGTCGCGCACAAGAGGAAATAGAACAAGCCACCTAAGCCTTGAAGAAAGTACAAGGTGAAATCATAGAACAGTGCAGAACTACATAACATGAGAAGGTTTCTCTCCAAGCCAAGTTTGTATAAGAGAAAGAATAGATACAACAATAGAAAGAACAATTGCTCGCAGAGAAACTTGAAGTGAAATAAGTCATAAACAGAGCACTCTACTCTGTGACAGGCTTTGAATGATAGGCTGAAGACCGAGTCATGCATCAAGTAGAGAAGCTCGCAGAAGTTGTCCAACATCTACAACAATGAATAATAGATTTAGAGCTCTGCACCGTACCTAACACCCCACATGATGTAAGAGACCAAAGGGAAGAAACCGCTCGAAGAACAGTTAAAAGAATAAAATCCCTTTCCCTGGAATGCAAGAAACTGAGTGATCGCAGTGCCTACACGTATGAGAAGCTCACACAGAATCCAGAATTGAAGGCACTAGAATCACAGCTCCAGGAAGCAAAGTATCAAGTAGAGACAATACAGGCGTAGTTTAAGCCCCTGTCAGTTGTGGAAAGAATGAAGCAATCCCAAGAGAAGCACACTGCCCAACAATAGGTCCATACTATTCAGAGTAGAGTTATGTAAGTAACTCAGAAACTCCAACCTGTATAGGACGAGGCCTACCAATTTCTCACATAAATCAAAGGTCGAGGAGCGGAACTGGAACAAGTTGTCACAGCAGCTGAATAGTGCCTAAAAGGACCTATCAACGAAGCATTCATACAAGAGTTCATTGAACAAGAGGTCGTAGCATAGCAACAAGTCAAAGTAGCTCAAGGATTTTGAAGAAGAACTAATCAGATCAGAGTGACTCGGGACAAGTCACAGGTGAGTGTTGGGGGCCTGTTTTCCCTTGACCAAGTTTTGAGGATTCTTGGTCATGTTTGAGATAATTTTGGGACTTCGACAGGCTGTTGAAGGTGGATCTCAAGAGGAAACAGAGATCATGGGATCTCAGCCCCTTTTTTGTTCCTTTTTGGGATTTGGGATTATGTAATGGGTATGGGAATGTTGGCCCATGGGTTTACCCATGCTTAGGCCCACTTTTGTAATATATATATAGAATCTAGGTGATGTAGAAAGAAGTAGTGATCGATCTATGTGATCAAAGGGTTGTAAGTTCTCTGTGCATACTATGTAAGTCCTGCAAGGCTAAGTGCAAGGGACTGTAAGAGATCGAGAGGAGGCTTTGTGCTGAACCTAACTCGGGGAAGGAGGATCTAGCGAAGTGCGCAGATCTCATGTCCTATGCGGAGTAGGTTTTTGAAGCTCTGTGCATGTAACTGATTGAAAAAAGATAACAGAAGAGAAGAAGAGTTGGTGGACATAGCCCCAGGGTGGGGGTGAACCACGTACATGTTGGGTTTCTATGCTTTCTACAATGTGTTAATGTGTTATGTACTTACTTGCATAATGATTTAATATAGATGAATGATAGATAGATCTGTTGATGCTTTGTTCTTAATGATATGGATAGATGCTATATCTAACTTATGTAAATGTTCTTAGTTCTTGATTATCTTAGATCTGAATGAGTACTGTGATGCTCTGTAGTTTAGGGTTTATCTGTGCTAAGAGTAGGATTCCATTGCTGTAACTAAGGACTGGATATTGATGAATGTTAACTGCTAAATTCTCTGTTAAGTGTTAGAATCACAAATCTATGTCCCAGCTAATGTTGTATACATCTGAGTCTTGCATCCACCCCTGCCTCTACCTCAGGTGAGACTTCTTCTTCTTTGTAGGTGTTTCCAAAAGGGTTGGTAGTTAGGGTTTTGTTGGTGCACTATTGTAGCATTGAACCCTAAGTCTACCCCTATGCCAACAGGAGGCATGAGATGTTTGCCTTTAGAATTATTGTAATAGAGCACTCCTTTGTTGGAGGTTTCCCCCTCGAAGAGGCAAGTGAACATTGTTTCCTATCAATAAAGGTATTATTTTGGTGTTGTGGTTTCATGTAATGTGTTGTTCCGCTATTATTTTCTACATTATTTTTGTTTGTTTTCTATTATAATAGATCTGGTACCTTACAAGTGGTATCAGATCACTTTCCTTGGTAGAAAATTGTGGGTTATTTTTTTTAGGGTAGAGACATATTCTGGCATCTTAAAACTATAGATATCTGTCATTCAACGCATAAATCCATGGTCGGGGAACCATACATGTAGGAACTAAAAGTGGTACTTAAGCGCACATTGTTGGCCACCCTTGTAACCCTTATTGGCACCCCTTCGAGTGGTAGCGCATAAGATAAAACTTGTATGTGGATCAACCTAGATATCTTGAATCCCTCCATAGATACACCGATTGGCCGCCTAACCGTTATAGTGCCACTGATAACAACACTCAGAAAGATACTCTCTAAGCACCAACTTTTCCTCAAACAATATAAATGTGCCTTTGAAGCCTCAGAAGTGGATTACCTCGGTCATATTATGAAAAAGGACAATGTATGAGTGTATCCTAAGAAAATTGAAGCTATACAGGATTGGCCTCACCCTAAAACTCTTAAGATCTTGCGTGGCTTTCTGGGTTTAACAGGTTATTATCACAAGTTTGTTAAGAATTGTGAAAAAATTGCAACACCTCTCATTTATGTCCTTAAAAATAATTCCTTCACCTGGAATCCAACAACTCACCAATCCTTCCAAGCCTTGAAAGATGCTATGTTCACAACTATGATCCTAGCCCTTCCCAACTTCACCAAGACTTTTGTATTGGAATGTGATGCTTTCAGAAAAGGAATTGGGGCAGTCCTCATGCAAGATGGCAGGCCTTTGGCCTTCACCAACAAAACACTTTCAGACAGACATTTGGGCCAATCCATCTATGAAAAGGAAATGTTGGCTATTCTGAATGTCATGGATCTCTGATGTCCTTATCTATTGGGGCAATGCTTCTAGATTAAAACTGGTCACCAAAGCCTGAAATATTTTATGGAACAAAGGATTTCATCCCCGGAGAAAAAAAATGGGTCACCGAGCTATTTGGATATGATTATGAGATCATTTACAAGAAGGGAAAATAAAATTGGTTGTTTATGCTCTTTCCCGAAAATATGAATAAGAAGGGTCCCTCTTTTCCCTCTCCTTCATTGTATTGATTGGATCCAAGCTACTCATCAGGAATGGTTGAAATATCCCAAAATATCTCGCCCGATCCATCAATTGCAAGTGAATTCTCCAGCATCTCCACGGTACTCTTGGAAAAATAATGAGATTTTCTACAAAGGTCGCCTCTATCTAATAAATTAGTCACAACTCAAATCTATGATGTTTTCTGATCTTCATAATTCACCCACCGCTGGGCATTCAGGGTTTACCAAAACCTATGAAAGGGTCAAATGTTCTTTTTTCTGGGATGGTATGAAACATGACGTTCTCACCTTTGTGGATGAATGTTATGTCTGCCAATGCAACAAAAGAGAAATAGTTAAAGCCCCTGGCACACTCCAACCCCTTCCAAGTCCCCCTTCTATTTGGTGATATATCTCTATGGATTTCATTATGGGTCTCCCAAAATCCAACAACAAGATAGTCATCATGGTGGTGGTTGATCATCTTTCCAAATATGCTCATTTATGTGCTTTGCAACATCCCTTCACCGCATCCACAGTGGCCCAATTTTTCATGGATAATATCTTCAAACTTCATGGAATGCCACATTCTATTGTCTCTGACAGGGATCCCACATTCACCAACAATTTTTGGAAAGAATTGTTCAAGCTACAGGGCATCCAATTACATCTCATTTCCTCCTTTCATCCCCAGACTAATGGCCAAAATGAAATTGTCAACAAGTGTTTGAAAACATATTTAAGGTGTTTTTCATCTGATCGCTAGCATCGGTGGGCGTAGTGGTTACCACTAGTTGAATGGTGGTACACCACAAATTACCATACAACCACTTGCATGACTCCTTTTGAAGTAGTATATGGACAAAATCCACCATCACTTCTCTCATACATGCCAGGTGTCTCTAAGGTTTAGGAGGTTGACAAAAATATTACAATATGAGAGGCCATTCTCCATACCCTCAAATAAAATTTGGTGATGGATTGAAATGGAATGAAGCGAAAAGTCGATCAAGGTCATTTTGAGCATCAATTTGTTGAAGGGGACCAAGTGTTTCTTCGTCTTCAACCTTATAAGAAGACTTCACTCAAATTTGAACATTGTCAGAAGCTTGCTCCCAAATTTTATGGTCCTTATGACATTCTCAAGCGTGTGGGGCCCATCGCCTACCAGTTATCTCTACTGAGTGTGTTAGCAATAAGAATCACCCTCAAATTGCAAGAAGATAATCCCAATACCCATCAAAAGTTTTGTGAATTTAAATAAGTGATTAAAGTTCAAATGGGCAAAGCTCAGTCTAAGAATGTTTTAACACAGAAATCTAGACTAGCATGCATAAGCAAATGAGGTTTTGATTAATTTCAGTCAGTGGTTTAGGAGTAAAGGTGAATAGGAGGAATACTTAGTGAGGGAGGTGGATAGGTCTACTATTAGGATGAGGCCTTCAAGCAGACAGTAGAAGAAAAACCTAGTCACAAGAACTTCTTGAAACTTAAAGTTTAAAACACTGAAAAAATTAATGGCAACATTATAATCAAACATTCATTATAACACAGCCACAACATCTCATATGGATCATCAAATCATGAGTATTTCAGAATAAGAGGCAACAAGCTGATGAAATGAAACTAATTTCTATTAATGAAAATGTCTCAAGTCCAATACATAACTAGAGAACAACTTTACTTAGTCAAAATATTACAATTAGGGAGCTCTGCTCAACCATTCGAACCCTTATAATCATTCAAAAGATGTATTTATAATAAAAATACAATAGGCAACAGCTAGAGGTGTGAGTTGTCCTTCCTATCCTAGTATTCTCCAAAACAACTACAATTCTAACATCTATACTAACATATCTTAACAAACTGCTACAATTTAGGAGCCATGTTGGCTACCACTCTAACAAGAATTAAATGGCCTGTCTTGCAGCTTGGGCACAACCTTCTCCAATGCCACGCGTCCTCCAAGCTCGTATGTTGATTCCCAACTACCACCTATTGATCCTTGGTTCCCTCCACATCATCAAAAATCAAGAAGGAGTCATGAATTCAAACCTTTGACTGTAATGGCCAGTTCATAGCACCATTCTATAGCACATTCGGTAGCCAATTCTGTAGTGCCCTTAGTAAAACAACTCTGCATATTCCGTAGTGCCTCTTGTGAAATAGCTCTGCAATTTCCATAACGCCATTCCTGTGTAATAGCTTTGCATATTCCATAGCACCTCCTGTGAAATAGCTCTGCAGTTTCCGTAGCGCCATTCCTGTGTAACAGCTCTGTAGATTCTATAGCACCATTTCTATGTTTGGCTAGGAGATTTTGTAGTGCCTTTGGTAGCACAACTGCAAAACATTATGTATAGACGATTCCATAGTGCCATGGTGCTACAAAATCTCTTTGTTTTTTTCTATGTGATGTAACAATTCTTCAAAAACACAAAAAACTTAGCTGATGGACTAGGAGCCTGTAGATGCCTGTATAGGTGGGAAAATCATACTTCCTTGAACATTTCAAAATTGCAAAAAGTGATCACCCACAAAAATTGATCTGTCATACCCCCATCTACTTCCTCAATCTAGCACTCCTCCTTGTTGCAGGAGAACTTCCCTATGTCATAGCAACATCTCTTTCTTTTGTAGGGGTACTCCTCTTAACTGCAGGTTCATCTCTTTCTATTGCAACTTGTACTAGAACATTTAAGTTCCTCTAGGCCAGTTCATGCTTGAAGGGATTCAATTCTTCTTTGAGCTTTCTATTTTGGGACTGAAAGCTTTTGTTTTTCCTGTACAGATTCTTAAGTTGTCTATGGAGAGGAAAGGATCTTCTTGCTAAAAACCTTTCCAGATCAAGGGTTTCATTGTACATGTCCATGAGCTCCTTCATCTTTCTTCTCTCGGTCAAATTTTCTGTCTTCAAACGAGCAACTTATTTTCTAGCATCCCTGAGTTGTTTGATCAGTCTTTTGAAAGTGGGATTATTAGGGGGAGTGTTGAGTTTGATAACCTCAATAGGTTTCTCAATGGATTTACCTTTATCTTTCTACTGAACAGATGTTATTTATATAACCTCAATAGGCTTCTCAATGAATTTACCTTTATCTTTATCTCCCTTGGAACTGAAGCCCTGGGTAAGACTTCTGCTTCAACAACTTCCTTGTGGGTTGATGATCTAGTAAAAGGTCTCCTGAATCTGGTCTTAGCTGCTGGAGTAGGTGAAGGGAAATGCAATTTCCTCCCCCTCTTGGCTGTGGTTTTGGTCAATGAAGGGACTTCTTCCAATTTAGGTGCAAGAGGAGGTGAAAAATCTCTCTGTGGGGAGTGATGAACCTCCCTCTCTTATTCTTCAATTTCCTTAAAGGTTTCTTTGTCTTGGGTAGTAGGTTTGCTTTTTCTCTTCTTTCTTGTTCATGCAGGGGAAACACTACTAGATGGAAAAGGGATTTGCATCCTATATTGAGGGGTAGAGGCTATATCTAGTTGCATATTGGCAGAGACAATGAACTGTTCCCAAGAAATGTTCCTTTTCTTCAACTCTTCCATAACCAACATCCTAATCAACCCAGAGTGGAAAACACTAGTGTCCATAGCCTTGGACTTGGCTTGGACTCTACCAGACATGTTTCCCATACTTATCAACAGATAAAAAGGGATATTCATTAAATCCTTACCAATGAAATGTAGCAAGAGTTTTATGTGATACTGGTATATCATGTTAAATCTTCCCTCACATGTAAAATATGTCTAGATAATCTTCAACATTTTATCAAAGCCTTCAACTAGGTGGATCCTAGGCACTCCCTTAGATAAATTGTCTTTCTGATAGTCTGGTTTGAGGAAATCATTGGAAACGGATGCATTGAGAATCATGGATTTGAACCACCTCTCACCAGTGTTGGGTATCTCAATGGTTGCTGCAATAGAGGCCTCAGATACCTCAAATGCAAGGTTTCCTACCTTGGTCTTAATGCCATCAAAGTGCAATGCAAACTGCCTTGGTACTTCAGGGTGTCCCCTCTGCATGTTTTGACACAAAGAGAGGCAACCAACCCTTTGGAAAACATGACTGATCATAGGCTCAACATCAAACAGGTGCATGTTAGAAGGCTCATTCCTGACCACACTCCCTCCCTTGTGAGACTTCTTCCTTTGAGGTGTATCCATGGATAGAAATAGAGGATTAAAGACTGTAATTCTATGAGGGGTAAAGAAACCAAACAAAGGAAAATATCTATGAGGCTTGAAGGTGATTAATGGTTAGTCTTTCGGGTATTTTCCTCCAACTCGCTTTTGAATTAACAACAAACTGGTCTGATGGTTTTAAAAAAATGAGGGAAAGAAAGTCTGAGGAAAGGTATGCAGGGATGCACTGCTCAGGTTTAGACTATCATAATGCCACCATACAAGGTCATCAAAACTTTAAAATGTAGGGGCTTCTATCCTCCTCACTGCCAGCAGACTTTGAGATAAAAACATAGGATGAAACAATGAATAAGGGAGGCTAATGCATGGATCTATGAACACAGAAGATGGCACTGATATAACAAGGAAAATGCAGCATTGGGACAAGGGATCCATAGTGTAGTTTTGGTAGCGATTTCTATAGCACAGTGTGGACACATGATCCAAGTGAATAAATGGGCATTCAAATCTATGAAGTAAAATGGATTGACCTTAGTATAGGAAAATTTCATTTGGAAAATGGCTATGGATTCTGTGGCAGAAGAGGTACAGAGGCTAGTAGGTGGGAGAATATGCATCCTGCAACACCAGACACTATCAAAAGATAAGGCAGGGGTATCTTAACACTTTTCCATGCAGCTAAAAAGGCTCACAAAATACCTGGAGGTTATGGCTGATGAGTGGAATATCTATATCAAGCTATGGAATTGTTACACCCACCTTAGCCTCCAATTCAGATCGAACAGTTGATCTCATAGTGCAATCTGCAGCTCTATCTGAACTAGTGGTTTCAATAGCGTCGAGCTTAGGAGGAAAATTTCAAATTGATAAAAAATTACCAACCTCGTAAATGACCAAATCTCAATATTCCTTTTGAAGACAAGGGTGTTGAAAACAATGAAAGACATGACATCAGTTGATGATGGTGAATGATTGTAAAGGAGCATAAGGACAAAGGTGTGCTACGGAAACGCCTAGTGAGTTGGCAGCACCCTTTTCAAATTTTTATTTGACTCCTTAACAGACATAGGGACAACATGGAAAGGATAAAGAGCATGAGTGGATGGAGTGACTTGTCAGGTTGTTAGGATCATGGGGTCGATAATGCTTGGTGTCAAGTCAAAAGATGAGTCAAAGACATAAACCATAAAATGAACCTAGGCTATAACCATATGTGTGGGCCAAAAATGTGAGCAAAAACCCAAGTATTTATTTGTGTAGA
>SNQJ01S0056032.1:78096-107852 GCA_010110895.2 Picea sitchensis
TCTGATGGCGTGAAATTTTCCTTCGTGGAATCGCGAATGGCGATTTCCCGATATAATTAACTACTCTTAATCATGTTTAGCGATAATTAGCTTATAATCAGACTTTCATTAAGGATTGATTTATATCGGGGATCGGGAAATCGAGGAAAACGATGTTAAGTTTACTTGTTCATTCGAACAGCGAAATGCGATTTCCCGATACGATTATCTTAACAGTTAAGACTGATTTTTTAAATGAGATTAGTATAATAATGAATTAATAGAGGATTAGCGCATCGGGAAATCGGGAAATCGGAAGATCGAGATTTAATGTGTATTGAAATTTGTTATTATCAAACCGCGAACTCCGATATCCCGATGTTTATTTAGAAAAACTTAAAATTTTATCATTGTGGTTTATTTAGAATATTATTTGAGAAAGTATTTGGCACATTCATAGATTAATTTTCAATCATTCTCTTTCCAGAATAAGCCTCGAGTGTATTTCGAATTCATTAAATCTGAAAAATTTTAATAGTGCAAAGACTCCAGGATACCAAAATTTGTTCAAAAAACAAAATTTTAGTTCTGTTTCAACATTCCTTATGAAATTCTCAAGCGTGTGGGTGCCATCGCCTACCAGTTAGCTCTACCGAGTGTGTTAGCATTGAGAATCACCCTCAAATTGCAAGAAGATAAGCCCAATACCCATCAAAAGGTTTGTGAATTTAAATAAGTGATTAAAGTTCAAATTGGCAAAGCTCAGTCTAAGAATGTTTTAACATAGAAATCTGGACTAGCATGCATAAGAAAATGAGGTTTTGATTAATTTCAGTTAGTGGTTTAAGAGTAAAGGTGAATAGGAGGAATACTTAGTGAGGGAGGTGGATAGGTCTATTGTTAGCATGAGGCCTTCAAGCAGATAGGAGAAGAAAAACCCAGTCACAAGAACTTCTTGAAACTTAAAGTTTAAAACACTGAAAAACATTCATGGCAGCATTATAATCAAACATTCATTATAACACAACCACAACATTTCATATGGATCATCCAATCATGAGTATTTCATAATAAGAGGCAACAAGCTGATGAAATGAAACTGATTTCTATTAATGAAAATGTCTCAAATCCAGTACAAAACCAGAGAACAACTTTACTTAGTCAAAATATTACAATCAAGGAGATCTGCTCAACCATTCAAACCCTTATAATCATTCAAAAGATGTATTTATAATAAAAATAAAATAGGCAACATCTAGAGGTGCAAGTTGTCCTTACTATCCTAGGATTTTCCAAAACAATTACAATTCTAACATCTGTACTAACATATCTTAACAAACTGCTACAATTTAGGAGCCATGTTGGCTACCACTCTAACAAGAATTAAATGGCATGTCTTGCAGCTTGGGCACATCCTTCTCCAATGGCACGTGTCCTCCAAGCTCGTATGTTGATTCCCAGCTGCCACCTGTTGATCCTTGGTTCCCTCCACATCATCAAAAATCAAGGAGTCATGAATTTGAACCTTTGACTGTAATGGCCAGTTTATAGCGCCATTCTATAGCACATTCAGTAGCCAATTCTGTAGACCCTTAGTAAAACAACTCTACAGATTCCACAACACATCCTGTGAAATAGCTCTACAATTTCCATAGCGCCATTCATGTGTAATAACTCTGCATATTCCGCAACACCTCCTGTGAAATAGCTCTGCAATTTCCATAGCACCATTCCTGTGTAACAACTCTACAGATTCTATAGCGCCATTTTTGTGTTTAGCTAGGAGATTTCGTAGAGCCTTTGGTAGCGTAACTGCAAAACATTATGTATAGACAATTCCGTAGTGCCATGGTGCTACAAAATCTCTTTGTTTTTTTTCTGTGTGATGTAACAATTCTTCAAAAACACAAAAAAATTAGCTGATGGACTAGGAGCCTGTAGATGCCTGTATAGGTGGGAAAATCATACTTCCTTGAACATTTCAAAATTGCAAAAAGTGATCACCCACAAAAATGGATCTGTCATCCCCCCATCTACTTCCTCAATCTATCACTCCTCCTTGTTGCAGGAGAACTTCCCTATGTCATAGCAACATATCTTTCTTTTGTAGGGGTACTCCTATTAACTGCAGTTTCATCTCTTTCTATTGCATCTTGTACTAGAACATTTAAGTTCCTCTGGGCCAGTTCATCCTTGAAGGGATGCAATTCTTCTTTGAGCTTTCTGTTTTGGGACTGAAAGATTTTGTTTTTCCTGTACAAAGTCTTAAGTTGTTTATGGAGAGAGAAGGATCTTCTTGTTGAAAACCTTTCTAAATCAAGGGTTTCATTGTACATGTCCATGAGCTCCTTCATCTTTCTTCTCTCAGTCAAACTTTATGTCTTCAAATGAGCAACTTATTTTCTAGCATCCCTGAGTTGTTTGATCAGTCTTTTGAAAGTGGGATTATTAGGGGGAGTGTTGAGGTTGATAACCTCAATATGTTTCTCAATGGCTTTACATTTATCTTTCTACTGAACAAATGCTATGTCTATAACCTCAATAGGCTTCTCAATGACTTTACCTTTATCTTTATCTTTCCTTGGAACTGAAGCCTTAGGTAAGAATTCTGCTTCAACAACTTCCTTGTGGGATGATGATCTAGTAAAAGGCCTCCTGAATCTTGTCTTAGATTGCCGGAGCAGGTGAAGGGAAATGCAATTTCATCCCCCTCTTGGTTGTTGTTTTGGTCGATGAAGGGACTTCTTCCAATTTAGGTGCAGGAGGAGGTGAAAAATCTCTCTGTGGGGAGTGATGAACCTCCCTCTCTTCTTCTTCAATTTCCTTAAAGGTTTCTTTGTCTTGGGTAGTAGGTTTTCTTTTTCTCTTCTTGCTTGTTCCTACAGGGGAAACACTTCTAGATGGAAAAGGGCTTTGCATCCTATATTGAGGGGTAGAGGTTATATCTAGTTGCATATTGGCAGAGACAATGAAATGTTCCCAAGAAATGTTCCTATTCTTCAACTCTTCCATAACCAACATCCTGATCAACCCAGAGTGGAAAACACTAGTGTCCAGAGCTTTGGAATTGGCTTGGACTCTATCAGACATGTTTCCCATACTTCTCAACAGATAAAAAGGGATATTCATTGAATCCTTACCAATGAAATGTAGAAAGATTCGTATGTGATATTGGTATATCATGTTAAATCTTCCCTCACATGTAAAATATCTCTGGATAATCTTCAACATTTTATCAAAGCCTTCAACTAGGTGGATCCTAGGCACTCCCTTAGACAAATTGTCTTTTTGATAGTCTGGTTTGAGGAAATCCTTGGAAAAGGATTCATTGAGGATCATGGATTTGAACCACCTCTCACTAGTGTTGGGTATCTCAGTGGTTGTTGCAATAGAGGCCTCAGATACCTCAAATGCAAGGTTTCCTACCTTGGTCTTAATGCCATCAAAGTGCAATGAAAACTACCTTGCTACATCAGGGTGTCCCCTCTACATGTTTTGACACAAAGAGAGGCAACCAACCCTTTGGAAAACCTCCCTTATCATAGGCTCAACATCAAACAAGTGCATGTCAGAAGGCTCAGTCCTAACCACACTCCCTCCCTTGTGAGACTTCTTCCTTTGAGGTGTATCCATTGATAGAAATGGAGGATTAAAGATTGTAATTCTATGAAGGGTAAAGAAACCAAACAAAGGAAAATATCTATGAGGTTTGAAGGTGATTAATGGTAGTCTTTCAGGTATTTTCCTCCAACTCTCTTTTGAATTAACAACAGACTGGTCTGATGGTTTTAAAAAAATGAGGGAAAGAAAGTCTGAGGAAAGGTATGCAAGGATGCACTGCTCAGGTTTAGACTATCATAATGCCACCATACAAGGTCATCAAAGCTTTAAAACGTAGGGTCTTTTATCCTCCTCACTTCCAGCAGACTTTGAGATAAAAACGTAGGATGAAACAATGAATAAGGGAGGCTAATGCATGGATCTGTGAACACAGAAGATGGCACTCATATAACAAGGAAAATGCAGCATTGGGACAAGTGATCCGTAGTGTAGTTTTGGCAGCGATTTCTGTAGCGCAGTGTGGACACATGATCCAAGTGAATAAATGGGCATTCAAATCTATGAAGTAAAATGGATTGACCTTAGTATAGGAAAATTTCATTTGGAAAATGGCTATGGATTCTATGGAAGAAGAGGTACAGAGGCTAGTAGGTGGGAGAAGATGCATCCTACAATGCCAGACACTACCAAAAGATAAGGTAGGGGTATCTTAACACTTTTCCATGCAGCTAAAAAGGCTCACGAAATACCTGGAGGTTATGGCTGATGAGTGCAAGATCTATATCAAGATATGGAATTGTTACACCCACCTCAGACTCCAATTCAGATCGAATAGTTGATCTCATAGTGAAATCTGTATCTTTTTCTGAACTAGTGGTTTCAGCAGTGCCGAGCTTAGGAGGAAAAATTCAAATTGATAAAAAATTACCAACCTCATAAATGACCAAATCTCAATATTCCTTTTGAAGACAAGGGAGTTGAAAAAAATGAAAGACATGACATCAGTTGATGATGGTGAATGATGGTAAAGGAGCATAAGGACAAAGGTGTGCTATGGAAACGTCTAGTGAGTTGGAAACACCCTTTTCAAAGTTTCATTTGACTCCTTAACGGACATAGGGACAACATGGAAAGGATAAAGAGTATGAGTGGATGGAGTGACTTGTCAGGTTGTTAGGATCATGGGGTCGATAATGCTTGGTGTCAATTCAAAAGATGAGTCAAAGACATAAACCATAAAATGAACCTAGGCTATAACCATATGTGTGGGCCAAAAATGTGAGCAAAAACCCAAGTATTTATTTGTGTAGACTAACCTAAGAAAATCACAAAGAGAAAAAATAAAGAAAACCTAAAGACTAAAGGATAAAAATTAAAACCTAAGGGACAAAAGACCCATGAAAAATTCATGTGATAACATAGTGATTCTGAGATCCATCATGTTTTTCATGTCTCATGCTTAAATAAAGTGATTGGAACTAAGTGCCAAAATCAAACCCATCACCCTGAGTTGATGAAGAAGGTTCCATTTGGTTAAATCCCCAAGAAATATTGGACCAATGTGAACTTCATCCCCATCAGTGCACCATCCGGGAAGTGTTAGTGCAATGGAAAGATACAACTCCAGAAGATGCCACTTGGGAGTCTGCTACTATTCTGCAACAATTTCCTCATCTCAAGCCTTGAGGATAAGGTTGTTTTTAAGGGGGAGGACATGTTAGGGACCTAACCTCCCTAACCCCTCATGTAGGTAGAATACTATATTTTCCATGTAATAAAGTCCAACATTAGTTTATAAGGCCTATTTAATAAATGAGAAAAAGTCAATGTAAGAAGACCTAATAGAATCTTTCGCTTCTAGAAATATCTTCCACTAAGAAGGTTCTTTAGAATATATAATTAGTATAAATAAGAGTAGGAGACATGATAAGTTTTTTCTTGAGAATTGTTATAATAGAGCGTTGCTCTGCTAGATGTTTCCCCCTTGAAAAGGCAATTAAACATTGTTTCCTATCAATAAAGGTATTATTTTGGTGTTGTGGTTTCATATACTGTGTGGTTCCGCTTTTATTTACAACATTATTTCGGTTTCTCTGATATTATAATAGATCTGGTACCTTACATAGTCCCTTAGAAGTAACCTCTCTCCAGTGTTATTTAGTTTGTGAAAGAAACTGTCTAGGTTGATGTCCCTCAAATCCAATAGAAATTATCCTGGTTCTTAGCTTTCCAGAGCTCTCGTGACTTTATTTTCATGGTTGGTTTGATATATCATAGAATTTTTCTCTCTTTTTTTGTTGTCTAACCCTCTAAATCTCTTATCCTTCCTCGTTTCCAACCACCTCTTCCTCCCCATTTGAAATTTCCATGCAATCTTGTGTTGATTAAGGTTGGTTGTCATTGATGTCAAAGACCCATAGCACAAAGTTTTGGGTAATGGACCCAATAGTTTTTGATGTAAATATGACTCATTATTGTTTTGTCATGGTTGATAAGAAGTAAATATGGATGAACTCCAAAGTGGTCCCCTTATGGTGAAAGCCCTCACGGGAAAGTGGTCCCCATAGTAGGGAAGCCCTCACGGAAGACGCTTTGGTGGAGTAGGAGTGACCCATGCTTGTGGGCTGAGGAATAACGAGATGAAGATCAAGGAAATTGTTGGTGAAACTATCCTAGATGGATAGTGTTTTGTCATGCCATTTTCTTGGTGGTATGTGGAACATCACATAATTCCTCACCGTTAGAAAGTTATGGCCATGAGAAGTTGAGACCAATGTGGTTCGGGTAATGGACCCAAGATTGTTTTGATGGGTAACGGTATGAGTTATGATATATTTTCAGATGATAATATTATATATGGATAGTGAATGTCATGCCATTTCTAGTGGTATGTATAATGTCACATAACTCCTCACGGTTTGAGATTTATGGTCTTATGAAGTTGGAGGACCCTCGCATGTCAATAATTCTAGAAGTCCCAAAAGGTCAAAAAAATCAAAGTGGTTTAAAAGATTTGCAAGGTAACAATAAAGGAAGTGATGAGCGGTATTATGTAATTCAAAGTGAATTGCAACAAATTATTTCACAATAATTTTAATGAAGAAAATTGGGGAAGCGGACCCAACCCTGTAAAATAAGGGAAAGTAACAAGCGACCTGTAGAATTACGTTTTTATGAAGCCACTTTGGAGAGTATAAATAAGATAAGGGCCTTCATTTGAATCACACCCTGGAGCATATTGAATATCTATACGTTTCGAGGGTTTACAAATGATATCTAATGAAAATTCTGAGGAAAGGAAGAAAAGAAGGCCGAAATGCAAGGAAGGATAAATTCTTTTCAAGGTGCTTTATGCATGTTATTTTCGTGTCATCTCACCATTTTCGCTATAACTTTTTATATAATGATTCAGATCCTGAAATTGCGCATATGGAAAGTGAGAAAACATATCCAAGTATCTATGTTTCAAAAATCAGCTTGTGGGTCGTTGTATTTTAGAGTTACACTCTGTGTAAAATAGTGTTTGTGGCTATTCTTGAAACTAGTTTTAAACAAGTTTTCTGGGTAAAAACGTCATAACTTCTTCATAACAGATCCAAATTCAGTGAGAGACAAAAATTTTCGGTTAGGTAAATGCTGTAGTATGCTGTAACAGTTTCAGATCATTTCAGCAATATTTTGTGCGGGGCAACTCTACAAGGTCGCTCTCTAGAATGCTTCTAATTCAGGTATGCCATTTTTGCTATAACTCCTTTTCCGAGTAGCTTCCAAGAAGTGCCACTTTGAGGAATAAACACACTGAAGAACATTGTGCATCAGTTTCATATATTTATACATTACAGGTTCAAAAGTTATGATTACCGTCAAGGTTGTTGGACTAATCCAAAAACTAGGCATGTGAGACTAAAACAAGTTTGATGAAAATGCTGTTATATTGTTTTTAAAGTTAAGTAATGTTTGAAGGAATGTGATCAGATACACCAGGTTCATTACAGAGGTACAAATCAGATTTGGCTGCGGATGAAATTGATGAGGGCTTTTTGTTGAGGTTGGTACACATGTTTAAGGTACAGGTTGATTAAAAGTTGATTACAGGTTGAGATAAAGGTTGATGCATGGTTGATGGTACATGTTGATTACAGGTTGATACATGGTTCAGGACTTTATTGGTACAGGTTTACAGCGTATATCTCACGTTGATAGTGTGACAATGGTTCCACTACACCTACCTCTACTTCGTGGCGGCGTGGATGGGTTAAGGATAGGTGGTTGTAGCCAATTCCTCTCCGGGTTGTAGCCGAGAACATAGGGGTTGTAGCCTCCTTCCGGGTTGTAGACAGAGAATTGGGAGTTGGAGCTTCCCCTAGTTACATTCCGAGAAACTAGGGTTGGAACTCCTTCCAAATGTAAAATGGAAAAACAAAGGAAGTTGGAAGCCCCAATGGAATGTGTAATTTTCAAGAAAAAATATTCCTGTGGAGTTTTCTCCCTTTCGATTTGCTCTTAATGTAAAAAACACCGGGTGTAACGCTCATGTGTGTGATTTCTGTTTCATTTATTACCGCCATTTTGGATGATAATCCCACATTGATATAACATTTGAAGAAAAAGGGATTATAATTACGCTATTACCGATTCACCTCCGCGAATCCAAACAATTGGTATCGAAGGTTCCTTCTGCAAATCAGTCCACCGAAGATAGACTGGAGAGTACCAACTCAGATAAAAATGGAATACCACTTGATGGACAAAAATATGCTTTGGAGCATAAGGATGAAGGTATATATACAAGAACAGGGATTTCAAATTTGGCAATCAATTGTAGATGGATACACAACATCCATAGCTCCACCAACAAGGAAAAAGCAAGAAATCCTGGTGAGAATAATTCCAAAGCCATAAATGCACTTCTTAATGGTCTCTGATACTCAGACTTACCAAAGTTGGCACATTGTAAATCAAGCAAAGAGATTTGGGACAATCTTCAAAATATTTATGAAGGAGATTTAAAAGTCAAATAAAGAAAGCTTCAAACTTACGTGAGGTCGCATTAACAACTAAAAATGAAGGAAGATGAAGATATCAAGAACCTACTTCTTACGAAGTCGATGAAATAGGTGAATGCAATCATAGGATTGGGAGAAGAAATCAAGAATCTATAATTGTTCAAAGGTACTAATATCTCTTCCTAAGGAGATTCAACCCTAAGATATCGCCACTATTCTAGAAGAAAGATCGATCTAAACTCAATAAGCATGGATGAACTCCGTGATGGAATCTTCACAACATATGAGATGAGAACCCACTGTGAAAATCTGTGGATGTAAAAAAAGAAGTAAAATTTCTCTCAAAGCATCCAAAAGATCAAAGCAAAGGAAAAAGGAACAAGAAGAATACAGCTTAACCCATGTCCTCTAAGATGCATGATGAAGAAGCGGGCCAATCCTTTGTCAAAAGACTAAACATGGGAACCAATGGTAGGTATAGAGGTAAGCCTTTAATTTGTTTTAATTAGACGGCTTACCGCCTTGTTAATAAATTTCCTCATAAGAAAAAAATAGAAATGATGAAGGTTACTCAAAAGGCGCATAAACATATAAAGGTAAAAGAACTACAAAGAAAGTTTTCAAGAAAAACTTTGCACCAAAGGTAGGGACATCTCATCATCGAATTTAAGACGAAGTCAAGACAAGGAAACGGAGAGAGAGTTCTATTCATGGCAAAAGAAGAAGACTCCCATAAAGAAGACTCCGAAGAAGAATATGAAGAAGCATATGAAGAAGAAATTAGAGGCGAAGTCGACTTCCGAGAAGTATTAATGGGAAGTGCCATAGAAGTTATCAAGAGGAAAAAGAAGAAAAAAACAAGAACCGCGTAACTAGATAAGAAAAAAGACACTCAAGAACTAGGAAAAATGATTGGCTAAAATTGAAGGTTCAAATAGAAGAAGATAAAAGAATTGAAGAAGCACTCAAAGAACAAATTAGAAGGAAAGGAAGAGATCATTGGAAACCCGGAAGTAGAGATTGTCGTCACCAAGAAAGGATATTCCAAAGAAAATTATGCGTATCAGCTCGTGCCCGGATGACATTATCATTAGTCAAAATCTCATCTTGACAAGTCCTGACTTGAAACAATCAAACATAAAAGGGATCAAGCTCCAAAACAACGAGAAAGAAACAACCAAAAAGTTACGCGTAGAAACAATCAAAGGGTACAAAAAAGATATACAAGGAAGATTATTGTGACACTCCTCCAATCGAAGATCTGCATTTTAATCATCAAATGTGATAGACAAAGTCTCAAGAAGAAGAAGGATCTCATAAGAGCAATCTCCTTCATAAGATCTTCAACTACCGTATCAAACTATATTCTTTTGGTTTATGTTATGCTTGTACAATTTTGGACATAAAGCTATAAATTGTAGAGCTACCAACAGAAATTAATAACTACCTGAGAGCCATACACAAAGGGTTATTCAAGAAGACCTAGTGGAACACGAAGAAATAGGTTACAAATTGTGTTTGAATCCTTGAGCACCTATGGAACAGCCATAAATGTAACAATTTTGGACAATACGGTACCAAAATTGCGTAACGACAAATCCTCTCCTAAAGAACCCCAACAGAGTCACAAACAAGAATCTCGCGAAATGACATGGATAAGAAAGCAAGATCAAAGATAGCAATCGAAGAAATGTACCGCCTCTTACAAGCCAAACGTGAAGAAACGTGGTTATGTTGACGCTGATGTTCAAACATTACGATGTGCGGATAGAGACAAGTTTCACATTACGAGAGGAGATGGACGCCCGTTCATTATTCAAATCATTGAAAAGGCAACCGAATTTGGGGAACAAGAAACCAAAAGGCGTAAAAAATGCCCACTAGTGAAAGATATGAAATATAATATTTTGGCGGTGAGTCAACGTGCGACCAATCAAGTTAAAAGTTACCCTTCATCACAAAGCGTGAGATAAGAAAGAAGGTTCAGGAATTTGGTTGTTGGCTACCGCAAGAACTTCAGCAACATATATGTGTTAAGCAGAATTGGAAACGAAAAAGTGTTGTTCAGGAAAGGAAGATGAAAGTTGGCTAAGCGGCGCACGTGGTTAAGAATGGTCACATGCATTTTGATATCCTTTGTCAAAGTCAACAAAAGAGAAGCCGAGAAATGCCCCATATCACTTTAAACCAACCAACATCTCTTTGCAAGCATTTCGCCAACAAGGAAAGCAAACAAAACCAGCTTCAAATCAGCGAATATTCAACAACAAAACCATCGAAATTGCGCATTACCGATCTAGTTGGACCAACTACAACAAAAGGTTTAAAAGGTGAGAGATAATTTCATGTTATTAGTTGATGATTACAAGAATGACTGCAGTTCAAGAACAAATCGCTTTGAAAACTGCAAGATATATAAGGAAATGGTTGAAAATGATGGATTCAAGAATCAAATGCTTAAGATCAGATAATGGAGGAGAATTCACCTCTAAAGGAATTCTATGGACCATCAAGAAAGAATCATGGAATAAAAGGCAATTCTCGTCGCTAGGACACCTCAACGTAATGGAGCTGTTGAAAGAAAAATACGCGACAAGCAAAATGGCTCGAATAAATGATAATGGATTCAAAGTTGACGATATTTTTGGACACAGCAAAGCTGTACGCCAACGCTTCACATTCAAAACGTAGTGTAATGCTCGTGAACACCTACAAACCCATACCAGCCATGGAAAGGAAATATCTGTTAAACGTGAAGCACTTCGAAGTTTTGGAAGCAAATGCTACATCAAAAGAGAAGATGGCGTGAATAAGCTCGAATTCTGACAAAGGAATTTATTGGTTACTCAAGGCTGTAAGGAGTGATACGCGAATCTTTAAGATTAAACAAAGTTGTGGAAAGCATCAACGAACAATTGATGAAAACAGGCATACCGTAATCAAAGAAAGAAGAAAAAAAAAAAAAAAAAAAAAAAAACTTTTGAAGAAGAAGATGAAAAAGAAGAAGAAGAGGAAGATGAAGATGAAGAGCGAGAATCCTAATGTAAGTAGAAAGAGCAGTTCAAATAAGCATTCCAAAGACACCTAGCAACGAGCAATAAAAAGAATCATCCCGTGATCGTATTTATTTAAAACAAACACGCCCGATCAGAAGAAAAATCCATTCACCGTAACAAACACACCTAACACTCTTTATCTACACCGAACCAAATTTTTGCTCTTGAAGAAGCCAAATTACATTGGGAATTCTTTGGAATAAGGCCATGAATGAAGAATTGATCAAATAGAGAAAAATGACACTCTGGGAATTGGTTCCAAGACCAAGAATAAGAACGTGATCGAAACAAAAATGGTTTTCTCGTGAATAAATTAAAATGAAGATGGACGACACAAGCGAACAAAGTTTTGGATTATGCCGTAAAGACATGCAATGATTGAAGGAATTGACTTCCGAAAGAGACATACGCCCCTGGGCCAGTTTAATGGAAGCAATCCTGCTTTCTTTAGCTTATGCATCTAAAGAATGTTACAAAGTATCGATGGATGTAACTTTTTCCTGGAATGGGGAACTCTGGTATTGAAGTCTACATTTCGAACCGTGAAAGATTTCAATTGTCGAGAACGTGACCATGTGTAAATTAAAGAAGGCCCTTGTATGGTCTAAAACGGTGCTCCCGTATAATGGTACCTCGTGACCGATAAGTATCCGCGTTGTGGTCTCAAAAGTTGAAGCGCGCATTGAACAACCCCTACATCGCTGGGTGTCAAGGTAATATTTTTATTAATTGAAGTTTATGCTGATGATATTATTTTGGTAGTGATGATTTACTGTGTTAAGACGTAAATTTGCAAAAAGATACGCAGAGTAACTTGAAATGTCAATACTTGGCAACCATCCTTCTTCTATAGGACTTCGACACGCCAAAAGGAAACCAAGGAATTTTATTTCTAAAACCAAATATAACGAGACGCTAAAGAGGTTCTAATGGAAGATCGCGAACCGCTTATCACCCCACGCAAACCAGTTTGCAAGTTGAGCAAAGATGATGATTCAAAGTCTACGACAAGGGCAATAGGTCAATGATCATGCCCTTACCATATGTGACGATCTAGACCATAGCAATTGGACAAAAAAGTAACGATTTCAAGCAGCAACAAAGGAGTCACATTTGTTAGTAGTGAAGAGGATTTCAGATATCCTCAAAGGAACATAAGAGTTTTGGATTATGGTATCCAAAAAGGAAAAGATCTATCAATTTATAGCCTACACGCATGCTGCATTGGTATTGTATTGATGACCTAATTTAAGCACCGTTGAGCAAATAAGTTTCACTTAGGTGAGTGTTTGGTATCATGGTTGGCAAGAAACAATCACTCCAGATTCTATCTACGCCTCGAGAGTGTATATTGCAACAACAAATACGTTGTACCACGTGTTCTTTGATGAAACAAACTTGGGATGATATACGTGTTGAGTATGATGAACCCATTATCACAATATATTGGAATGAATACAAGCATCAAGATCTCAAACCCGCTGCGGATGCAGACCCAAGACTAAGCACATCCAATCAAGTATCACTTTCTACCTGAACAAGTTGCGTAAAAGAACATCCGAGTTGAGTATGTGGGCAATAAAAGAACAAGTGGCGTACATCTTTACAAACCGGCTCACTTAGAAGCCTCCTCAATATCTTCACCAAAGACCTTTGAGTTATTTACCCAATAAAATGAATGCTTTTAAATGTTTATCTTATATGTCTTAGATGTACACGAGGGAGCACAATAAGAGGACAATCTGTCAATCTGTCAGGGGGAGCATCCACAGATGGAAAGATACATTTTACATTGATGACAAAGGGGGAGAGATTTCATAGATGCAGAGGACAGAGGTGGCCGGTTCTAGGTGGACTGGGATTTATCAGATGCGAGGATGCAGGCATGGTTCCGTGGGGAGGCTTTAACGTGGATATGATTTCAAGTTGTTGTGAACGAAAGTGTTGCCATCAATGCCAAAGGGGGGAGATCAAGTTGATTAAGGTTGGTTGTCATTGATGTCAGTTAATCTATAGCACAAAGTTTTGGGTAATGGACCCAATAGTGTTTGATGTAAATATGACTACTATTAGTTTCGTCATGGTTGATAAGAAGTAAATATGTATAAACTCCAAAGTGTTCCCCTCATGGTGAAATCCCTCAAGGGAAAACGCTTTACGATTGAGTATCGTAGAAGTATGGTTGGAGAACCCATGCTTGTATGAGGAATAACGAGATGAAGATCAAGGAAATTGTTGGTGAACCATCCTGTGATGGATAGTGAATTTTTCATGCCATTTCTGGTGGTATGTGGAACATCGCTATTCTCATGTTAGAAAGTTATGGCCATGAGAAGTTGGAGACCACGTGTTTGGGTAATGGACCCAAGATTGTTTGATGGGTAACTAGATGAGTTATGATATATTTTCAGATAATACCATTATATATGGATAGTACATGTCATGCCATTTCTATTGGTATGTATAATGTCACATAACTCCTCACCGTTTGAGAGAGTTACAATTCATGAAGTTGGATGTAATCTCATATGTCATCTTGAAGCCCAAAAGGTCAAAGTAATCAAAAGTGGTTTAAGATTTTAAAGGTAACAATAAAGTGAAGTGATGATGTATTATAATTCAAAAGTGAATTCAAAATAAAATTATCTTTTAATAATAATTTTAATGAGAAATTAGAAGTAATCCAACCCTAAAATAAGGAAAGTGGGGCCAAGTGACCTAGAATATGTTTTATGAAGCTACTCGGAGAGTATAAATAAGAGGCAAGGGCTCATTACTCTGAATCATTAATTTGAGAATATTGAATATCTATATGTAACCGGAGAGTTTTACAAATGATATCTTAGCCGAAATTCGCAGGGCGTGAAATAAAAGAAGGTCAAATGCAAGGAAGGATAAATTTTAAAGCCTAAGGTATGTTATCTTCGTGTCATCTCAACCATTTTATATAAATTTTTATAATGATTCAGATCCTGAAATTCTCATGCAAGTGAGAAACATATCCAAGTATCCTGTGGTTCAAAAAAATAAGCTTGTGGGTCGCTGTATTTTGAGATACACTCGGAAAATAGGGTTTGTGGCCATCAAACCAAATAAAACTGTGTGTTTCTAAAACGTCATAACCTCTTTCATAACAGATCCAAATTCAGTGAGACCAAATCTGTCGGTTAGGGTGTAAAGTCTGTAGTACGTTGTGTAACAGTTTTAGATCATTTTAGAAAATATTTTGTGCGGGCACTCTCTACAAGGTCACTCTAGAATAAACCAGAATTCAAAAAAGGTATGCCATTTTGCTATAACCTTTGAGAGGTTCCAAGTAGTGCAATTTGGAGGAATTGCATAAAACACACTGAAGAACATTGTGTAATTTTTTTTTTTTTTTTTTTTTTTTTTTTTAGTCTCACATGACTATTTTTGGTTGTTGACTAATCCAAACTAGGGTAATAATGTGAGACTAAAAACGTTTGATGAAAATGCTAGTCTTTTGTTAAGGAATGTTTGCAGGAATGCGATGATATACACCAGGTCTATTATAGAGGTACAAATCCGGGGATTTGGATGATGCAAAATCTGATGAGGGCTTTTTGTTGAGGTTGTGGCATGGTTGATGCACTTGTTTAAGGTACGAAGATACATGTGTTGCATGGTTGATGCACCTGCTTATGGTACGTGTTGATTACGTGTTGATACATGGTTCGTAATTATTGTATAGGGTTTACGTGAGTATATCTCACAAGCAGATAGTGACAGTTGGTTCCATCATTCTACTTCTACTTCAGCGACGCAAGCAAGGATAGGTGGTTGTAGCCACCTTCCTATTGTAGCCTGAACATAGGGTTTGTAGCCTCCCTCTGGTCAGAAATGAATTGGGAGTTGGAGCTTCCCCTCAAATTGTAGCCCGAACTAGGGGTTGGAGCCTCTAGTTGGTACTGGAAAAAAAACAAGGAAGTTGGTGCTTCCAATGAATGTAATTCTTCAAGACATATAAGAAAGCATTCCAAGTGGTTCCCATTTGGCTTCCACGCGAAACACCTGGGTGTAATCGCTCTCATGTGTGTGATTGTTTATTTATTATTGCTCATTTTTGGATAATAATTCTACATTGATATAACATTTGAAGAAAAAGGATTATAATTATGTTATTACTGATTCACCCCCCTCTCAGTAATCCAACATCTTGATGGCAAGAGAATTTCAATTCAACTTATTTCCTAGTTCTAGGAATGTAGGGGAGACAAATTGCTAGTTTTTAGGAAAAGATGGCTTAGATTGAGGAATTTGTTTCCTCCACTCCTCTTAACCTGTTTTAAATTTATAACTCAAATTTTGAAATGGTTGAAGGTTCAAGGTAACATAAGGTAGATTTTTTTAGGCATAAACCCCCTTATACCCCCTCATATTTCCCATCTTGTGGTGTCATATTGATCTGAGATCTTTTCATCGAGTGAATTATAAAGAATTGCATTAAATGTGCATAAACTAAAGTGCACCATTAAAGAAGGAAAAGATAAAAAATGAAGAGACATAAGCATCAAATCTAAACAAAAAAACTTGATAACGGAGTTCGTCCCTGGTGGACTACGTCTTTGAGTCCTGCTCTAAAATGGGTAGGCTCTTTCATTAACTCAGCAAAAGAATTTGGAAAAATACATAAGTATACCTCATTCTAAAATCAAGTTGTAGAAATAATGCTCAGATAAAAAAACATACAACAACATTGAATTCGTGGCATCAATTACCCAAAAATGATTGTATGCATGCCTCAACTCTGGCACTCCCAAGCCCAAGACGAAATTCATCTCAGTTTCTGTGCCCCTCTACAACCTGCATTAATGACTAGACTACATAGAATTGTGTGCCCAAAAGGTCGTACCATACATGTGCCTTCCTCCAAGGCCTCGTTGGACTCAACATATAATTAATCTGCTCGGTGTCCAATATAAATCACAAACCGTTGGTCCCTTGGTTTGGGTGTGAATGTTAAGGCGTAGAGTGGGGAGGAGCTCTCAGGGTCAAACCCGCGGGCCTCCCCCTTTTGGCTATATAGTTGAACCATATGTTACATATATACATTTCTGTTATGCCAATTTTGGTGGGGAATCTATCTAGGGTTCTAATGAATATTACATGGTCGGATTTGGAGTGGTAAGCAAGATTTGGCAGACCTGCCAATCCATAATTTTTTTCAAAAATTGAACACGGGCTATCCTTGTGCTTTTTCCACCTGCCAAGTGGCAACCCCATAGGCCATGTGGTAGCCTCTCATTGGGCCACATCATCCTATGCCATGTCATCCTGACACATTCTCATGCCATGTCACTGTGCCACATCAGCGTACGGACCATATGGACTTCCACGTGGGACGATTCTATTGGTCCACGGATCGGCCTGTAAGTGCCAAAAGTGGGTGACATGTGGCAGCCTCTGGTGATGCCATGTCACCATGCTGAAGTCAGCATGACATGTGTCACCTTCCTACTCCTTCCACATGTTTTTTACAGATGCTAACGTCAGCAGTACGGATGTTGTCTCATCCCCTGCTGACTAGGCTAGGTTGACCAAACTTTGACCACGAATATCTTTCAATCCGTAACTCTGTTTGATGAGTTGTTTGCATCGTTAGAAATATTGTGATGCACTCTTCGCGATAATATCATTTTACTGAGTTTTGAGAACTTTGAATTTTTGTCTTTTCTCCATCTGTTAAATCCATTCTGAGTGTCTTGAGTTGCCTCTAAGAATTTTGAGTTGTTCTTAGCCTTCTATGGATCCTTTTTGGATCACACCTTCCCATTGAGATATTTTTGGACCACCAAAATATTTCATCAATCAAAAGGTAAGTGAGGGAGGAGTCCCCTCACTTTGTCCTTCTCTATCCACTTTTCCTTGCTTGGATGTGTGCCCTTTAAGCCTACCCAAAGATAATCAACATCACCCCTGTGTGAAGTCCTCATCCTCCTATCCAGGATGATATCTTCATGTAACTCATCCAAGTACTCAGGTGCAAAAACGTCAACTGAAGGTATTGAAACTTTCTCATCTTGATCCATGATCATGGGAGGCTAAAAAAGTTTCAAGTTCTCAACATTCACAACTGAGTAAATCTGCATATAAGGTGGAAGATCTAGACGAAAAGCATTGGTACCACTTTTCTCCAAGATAGTGAAAGTTCCATAACGAATGGGCTTGAGTTTCTTTCCTTCACCCTTAAATATCTCCTTGTTGATGTGAAGCCATACCCGATCTCCAACCTGGAACTGATGATCAACCCTGTGCTTGTCATGCCGAGATTTATACTGTGCTTGACTTTTCTCCAATTATTCCCTAAATGCATGGTGTATCTGTTGGATCCTCTGGATGAACTTGTGGTCTCTTTCCTCTGTTCGTTCTTCATTCACATCAACATATCTCCCATACATCAAATCCAAAGGAACCTTGGGTAGGTACCCAATACATGTCTCAAAAGGTGAACTCTGAGTGGATGAATGTAAAGCTTGGCTATAAGCATGTTGTACATAGGGTATCTATTCATCCCATAACTTGGGATGATTGTTGCAGTAGCCTCAAAGAAAAAGTACCACTCTTCTATTTACCTCCTCTATTTGTCCATCGGTTTGTGGATGGAAAGAAATGCTCCTCTTCAATTTGGTGTCCATAATCCTCCATAAGCTAGTCCAAAAGTACCCAAGGAATCAAGTATCTCGATCCGAGACAATGGATTTGGGTAACCCAAAGTGAACCCAAACATGTTGAAATAAGAGATTAGCAGTCTGCTCAGCAATGATCTTCTTTTTACATGGCATTAAGATACACATCTTGTTGAACCTATCCACTAAAATATACAAATAGTCATGAACCCCTTTGGTCATTGGTAAACCCCCTACAAAATCCATGGAGATACTTTCCCATGAATGGGATGGAACATGAAGTGGTGAGTATAGCTCCAGTTTTCTATTAGTGGGACTACAAGTAGAACACATCACACACCCATTTACATATTTAATTACAATTGCTTTCATTTGAGGCTAGTAACAAAACCTTTGCAAATGAGACATAGTTTTTCCTACCCCAAAATTCCCAGATACAAGAGAAGTGTGAGCTTCTCATATTACATGGACTTGTTCACTTGTAGGAATACATAGCTTTCCAAGATGTTAGAGTAGTTTTCCCTGCAAACAATAGTTCTCTACCTATGCACCATGGGTTAGCTTCTCATATAATTCTTTAAAATCTTCACCGATGGCATATTGTTATACATAGCTATCATGAGATAAAGAAGCATTCTTCAAAATAATAGAAGCAACAATAGGAGGTCTAGAAATCATATCAGCTACCTTGTTACTTGTACCCTTTTTGTACTTGATTACCAAATGAAATTGTTGTAGAAAACCCATCCATCTATAGTGTCGAGATTGTTGCAATTTGGTCTGTGCTTGGAGATACTATAAGGTTTGATGATCTGTATGTATGATTGTTTCTTTCCCTAACAAGTAGTGCTTCCATTTCTTTACGCTTTAGACTAATGCATACAAATATTTATCATATGTAGGATAGTTAACAAAAACTGGGTTAAATGTTTTAGAGTGGTAACAGATAGGCTTACGATATTGCATCAATACTACACCCATGGAATATTTGTTGGCATCTGTCTCAATCTCAAAAGGCTATTGAATATTCGACAGTGCTAATACTGGTGTAGTACTGATCTTCTCCTTCAAAGTGTCGAAAGATTTTTGTTTCTTTCATTCCCACTGAAAAGTGTTCCTCACACTGGTTAAGGCATGAAAAGGAGCTTCTATAAAGGAGAAGTTGGAAATGAACCTCCTCTAATACTGGACTACACCTAAGAAGATTTAGACTTCGTTTACACTTTTTGGCTCAGGCCAATTTACAATTACATCAATTTTGGAAGGATCAATTTTTAATTGTCCTCCTACAATATGACCTAAGTACACAAGTGCAGTCTTGCCAAATTCACAGTTAGAAAATTTTACATACAACTTTTCCCTTTGCAAAGTATCCAATACTTTCTTTACATGCCTCACATGTTCATCCCAAGTCCCGCTAAAAATAAGAATGTCGTCTAAATAAAAAATCACAAAGACATCTAGGAAAGGCCTGAATACATCATTCATCACATGCATGAAAGTTGTCGGAGCATTACAAATCCCAAACGACATAACCAACCACTCAAATAATCCCTGTTTGGTTTTAAAGACATTTTTCCATGCATCCTGTTCTACGACCATGATTTGATGATATCCACTGTGCAAATCCAACTTAGGGAAATAAACAACATTCTTCAACTAATCAAGTAAATCATCGATACGAGGAAGAGGGTATAGATTTTTCACCATGATTTTATTTAAGGCCCAGTAATCGACACACAATTTCCATGTGCCATCTTTATTTGGCACCATCATGATCGAAGAACCACAAGGAGATGAATTGAACCTTATGACCCCTTGATCCAATAAGCCATGTACCTTCTTCTTGATCTCTGTCATCTCAAAAACTGACATCCTGTACATGCCCACATTAGGAAGAGGAGAATCATGTTGAAGATGTATCTCATGTTGGATTTCCCTCTTAGGAGGTAATCCATCTGGTTCCTGAAAAATATCATCATGCTTAGAAAAAAATATCAATTAATTCCATTTTATGAGAAGGATCACATCATTGGAAAGCGTCGGATGTCCCAACATCTTTCTCTCTTACGATCATGAGTACATATCTCTTCTTAGTGTTTATGAGTCTTTTCATTTTCCCTGCACTAACAAGTGTTGTATTTACCCTCATGCTATGAGCTCTAAAAATATATTCCACTCCCCCTTTAGTAAGGTGGTATTTGTTCTCATGACGAAAGAAGACTGCTTTTCTATCATAAATATAAGGAATTCCCAATATTATGCCACATATATCAAGTGGTACAACATACAAATCCACTTCATCAATCAACTTTGAAGCAATAGCAAATCTGACCCTGCATTGTTTGGTGACATTAAGTTTTTCTTTATCACTTACCCAACCAAGAGGATAAGGCTTTGGATGTGGTTTCATTTCAAGACCCATCTTCTTGACAAGTGCTTCAGATATTAAGTTTACTTGGGAACCCAAATCAAATAATGTATCTATCCTAGTGTGTTTAGATACAACTCTTATGTGAAATAATTAATTCCTCTTTTGTTCATCATCATCAGATTCATTATTGGAACTTGAACTAGCACGAAGGGAATCTTTACCTTGTACTCCAACCACTATGATCTTTCCTTCATCTCCTGAATCAGAACCAAGATCTTGTTGGACTGTATCAATGGTTTTTGTCTTCCCCTTTCCACCGAACTGTTTTGGTTTCTTCTATGGATGCAATTTCCAACAATGTTCTTCATCATGACCACTTTTCTTGCAATGAGTACAAGATGGATTTCCTCCTTCTCTCGTCACTATGGCGGTGTTCTTGTCCTTCCTTTTAAATTTATTAAAATTTTTATGTGGGAGATTGGAAGGTTTCTTGTTGGGATTTTCTTGAAAATGTTTCCCCCTATTCTCAAGGTGAGTGGCTTGCACACAAACTTCGTCAAGACTAGTGGGGTTAAACAAGAGAAAAGTATGACGAATATAACTGTGAAGTGTGCCAATATACTTCATTAAATTTTCATAAGAATCCAAAGGAATGTTCAATCCAAGCGTTTTCTTCCTAAATTCTTCTGTGAAACTTTGTACAGTTTGACCTTTACTTTTCCTTAAAGTTTTTCATTCCATCATTGTTTTATGTAAATACCCTAATGGATAAAATTTCTTTCTTAACACTGATTTAAATTTTGACCATGAGGAAATAAGATTACCACACTTACTTATGTCCTGAAGCTTGCTCTCCCACCATATGAGAGCGATTCCTTCCAACCGAAGAGAAGCCAGTTGCACTTTAATTTCCTCTTCACCAATATACTGAACACAACAATATACTTCAACCTGTTGGATCCAATTATCTAGCTTTTCAGGATTAGCATCTCCATTAAACATAGGTAAAGAAAATTTTACATCAAGATTTAGTAATGGTTTCTTAAAAGAGGCTTTATGGCTAGAATGATGAGAATTCTCAGAGGAAGAAGAACTAGAACTCAAAGGTGAAGATGGAGGCTCAGGAGGATCTCCTCCAACCCCTTGGTTTATTGAAGCATCATCATCTGCATGTGCTTCATTTTTCTTCCCTTTATTCTTCATCCTCTTCTCGTAATATCCATACATTCGTTCGACCATTTCTGACATGCGATAAAAGACCATATGAAAGTTTTTTTCTTGTTCATCACGCTTGTCCTTTTCTTCCATTTTCTTCCTTCGGGATGCACAACCAACTTCAAGATTGAAAGTCTTAAGAGTTCCTTCACCCTGCTTATGCTTGGCCCTAGTAAGCATTCACACTCGACAATTAAATTCAAAGACAACTGCTCTGATACCAACATGATCCGGGATCTTTTCATCGACTGACTTATAAAGAATTGCATTAAATGAGCATAAATTAAAGTGCACCATTAAAGAAGGAAAAGCTCAAAAATGAAGAGACATAAGCATCAAATATGAACACAAAAACTTGATAACAAAGTTCGTCCCTGGTGGACTACGTCTTGAGGTCCTTCTCTCAAATGGGTAGGCTCTTTCATTAACTCAGCAAAAGAATTTGGCAAAATACATAGGTATACCTCATTCTGAAATCAAGCTGCAAAAATAATGCTCAGATCAGAAAACAACCAACATCACTAAATTCGTGGTGTCAAATTACCCAAAAGTGATTGTCTCCACATCTCGATCCGACTTTGGCACTCCCATGCCCAAGAATAAAGTTGTCTCGATTTTCATGCCCCTCTGCAACCTGCATTAATGACTGGACTACATAGAATTGTGTGCCCAAAAGGTCGTACTGTGCACGTGCCTTCCTCCCAGGGCTCAACAGACTCAGCATATAAGTAATCTTTTCAACGTTCAATACAAAGCATGTACTATTGGTCTATTGGTTTGGGCGTGAATGTTAAGGCACAGAGTAGGGAGGAGGTCTCAGGGTCAAACCTGCGGGCCTCCACCTTTTGGTTATATAGTTGAACCATATGTTATATATATATACATTTCCTTTTCACCAATTTTGGTGGGGACTCTATCCAGGACGCTAACGAATATTACATGGCCGGATTTGGTGTGGTCCGCCAGATTTGCCAGACCTGCCAATCCATAATTTTTTTCAAAAACTGGACATGAGTTGTCCTTGTGCTTTTGTCGCCTACCACATGGTAGCCCCTGATTGGGCCATGTGGAAACCTCTCACTGGGCCACTGCATCCTCTGCCATGTCATCATGCCATGTCAGCACACAACATCACTGTGCCACGTTATCATGCCACATCAACATACAGATCGTACGGACTTCCACTTGGCACAATCCTATTGGTCCATGGATCCTCTGGTGCCACCATGTTACCACGCTGACGTCATGCTAAAATCAACATGACATGTGTCACCTTCCTACTCCTGCCATGTGTGTTGTAGGGATATTGACATCATCCATATGGATGTTGACCTCAACAATACGGATGTTGACTCATCCCCTATTGACTGGGCTAGGTTGACCAAACTTTGACCACATATATCTTTCAATCCGTAACTTCATTTGATGAGCCATTTGCATCGTTAGAAATATTACGATGCGCTCTTCATAATCATTTCATTTTCACCAAGTTTTGTGAAATTTGAATTTTTTCCCTTTCTCTATTTGCTAAAGCCATTCTGAGCATCCTGAGTTTCCTCTACGAGTTCTGAGTTTTTTTTAGCATTCTATGGATCCTTTTTGGATAACCTATCCCCTTTAGGTGCTCTTTCTCCACTGCCCTTGGTCATTTTTTATTAACTGCACAAATAAAATACTTACAATATTGAAGAGGGTCAAGATGGGATGTTACAATACTAATGATTTGATTCATCATACTATATTAGGGTTTTGAAAAAGCAGGCCCTTATAGGAGTAAAAGTATGCATGTACTATACAAAGCAATATGTGAGAATGTAGAGAGCATGAAAATTATGATGTAGAAATGGACAAATAGGTTTTCCTCCTATTAGATCAGATGTAGTAGGAAGCACCCTTCATATTTGTGTGAAGTTGAAGTAGGATCACCACCATTAACACTTATATGAAGTTCCTATATACTATTCATATAGAGAAATACAACTTGATGGAATTTGAGAGAAAGAGAACACAATAGAGATTAAGTATATCGTGTGTTTTTCTTGTTTGGTCCATTTGTCTTGCCACTTTGCTTGGTTATGGAAAATTTCATATTAAGTCATCATTGTCATTATTTCTATAGCCTTGTGTGATGGTAAGTTAGAATTATTGCAGTGGTGAATTTTTTGAGGGAGGGGAAATTGAATTTGAGTTAGGTGGATGACCTTGTTTAGGATTGTTATAGGTGGTTCCAAGGTGGTCCACAACAAGTGTCAATGGTGGGGTTGATGAGTTCAATGATGGTCAACTAAAATGACTTCAAGGACCCAACGAGTATATTTGTTAGAATACCCTATTGTTATTAATTGGTGTTTGTTTCAATAAGGAATCCATGAGTTTAAGGACATGAGAACTTAAGGTCTCCTATGTTTAAATATATGATATCTTATTATTATTATTGTAGGTTTCCATTATTTTTTATTGGGGTTCTTCAAGATGTTTTGACACATGAAGTCTATCACAATTTAATAATACACATGAAGAGTATAACAATTTAATAATAAATTATAAGAGTTTAAAAATAATAAATAATAATAATTAAGTTTTAGTTAATAAATAATATTATATTTAATAAAAAATAATTTAGTAATTATAATAATACTAATTATTATAATTGATTCATAATATTAACAACTATAATAAATTGTTAATTAATCATTCATCATAGTCATCTATGTTTGTTGCAATTATATATATATATATATATATATATATATATACTTTAAAGTTATAAAAAAAAACAATGAAGATATCATTGATCAGATATTTATGTACTCAAATTTTCATGGTTTGTTTATATTTGGTGCTGATATGTTTGTATACCCATTAGTTGAACCAAATTTTGGGTGATTTCCATTTATTAAAATATAACTTATGAATTAGCAACTCCAATTCATTAAATTTCACAAAATAACAATATGAAGCCACCACACACACACAAAGAGTACAATCAATATTTCAAATTAATATTCTCCTTATACTACTTCATCACTCATATTTATTTCACTAGCTATGTTTACATCCTCCTCTTCTTGACCTAGTGCAAAGATTACAACAACTACATTTAAAAAAACCTTTTTTCCCATAATAAACCAATAATTTTTGTGACCTTGTTTTCCCATAATAAACCAACAATTTTTGTGAGATACACTAGGATGGAAGAAATCCAATTCAGAATGTTTTGGAAGAACATATGGTTTGGCCAATGATGCCAACATTTTTTAAGTATTTCAATAGAATATAATTCACTAACTAGGTCATGTCCAAAAAATCGCCATCTATCAAAATGACCAAACCATTTACATTTAAAAACCACACATATAAAGACTTATATTCCAACTCAATTATATTTTGAATGTTGCCAACATAATAAAGTTGTCTTCCTTTTGGGTTTTAATGTAATGTCCCTAATCTGAACCCTTTGTAATTGTACATATAGATTGGTGAGCCATTGGTAACAATTGTGAATGTAAATATGCATATAGGTTGGTGAGTCATTGGCACCAATACACACACACACACACACACACACACACACACACACATATATTTATTTATTGAGGTTGGAGACTCTGTGTCAGTACGAGGTTGGTGAGCTAGGACATAAATAGGCCAGTGTGCCTATCTTTGTAAAGTGTAATCATACTCAATTTATTAATATATCACATTGATGCAATCTCCATCTATCAAAATGACCAAACCATTTACATTTAAAAACCACACATATAAAGACCTATGGCCCAACTCAATTATATTTTGAATGTTGCCAACATAATCAAGTTGTCTTCCTTTTGGATTTGTATGTAATGTCCCTAATACAAACCCTTTGTAATTGTGCATATAGGCTGGTGAGCTGTTGCTACCAAGTGTGAATGTAAATATGCATATAGGTTGGTGAGTCGTTGGCACCAAGTTTTGGTTCTATGTGCACCAGGGTAGTGCGCAGAGGTTTTTTATCAAAGAAAGGTTGTGCACATTTAATAGTGTTGCGTGCACCCGGTGAAGTGCGCAAGGTTACCTAGAAGTGCACATCGAGTTGGTTTACACACACACACACACATATATATTGAGGTCGAAGATCTTGTGTGGGTACGAGGCTGGTGAGCCAGGATGTGAATAGGCCAGTGCACCTATCTTTCTAAAGTGTGATCATACTCAAGTTATTAATATATCACATCGATGCATGTAGATATATTAGACAAAAATATATGGGGGGATAACTCCACCAAAATAGGGAAAAGGGGGGAAACTTAAGTCCTAGGGAATATTTTAATAATATTTCTGGAAAAGTGTAAGTTATGGATATTTATTTTATCCTACATTTCTGAGGTAGGGAATGATTCACCAAGTGGATAAAGATACTTTTGAAGGTGACAAGTGTCAATTTTAAGGAATGAAATATATACTATTGGCCTTAATGTATTTTGAGGGGAGGTTATTCACTTTCTCGTAGGAAGAAGGGGTCAGACTGTTGGGAAAATTCGACTATTACCTTATCTGTAGAGAGAATCTTGTAAGGGGTTTATGTTTTGTATCCATATTCTTTTTGTTGAAGAGGTGGGTTGTCAGGCCCATGAAGCAAACTCTCTAGGTGAGAGATTTTTTGTTGAAGAGGCAGGTTGTCAGGCCCGTGAGAATACTCTCCATGTGAGATTTTTGTTCTGAATTGTTCCCTGGTGCGATGGGCATTAGTTTCTTGGCTCAGAGAATTCATGTTCAACCTATTGTTGGAACCCTAGAAGGGAAGTGGGGCAACTTAGGGATTGTTGAGCAGAGAAGGGGCACACTTCCTTGGGTGTAACAAGTACATGGGGAATGAGAGTCTGCATACTAGTTGCAGCAGCGACACATTAGACTCAACAATTTTGTTGAGTATTAGACCTTAGCCTGGAATTAGGAACCATTTTTCCCTAGTGTAGTTAAGCCCTAGCTCAGGGGTGACCTGTTGTCGAAAGTTTATGAGCAACAACGTCTATGGTTGGGAGTAACATCTTAGTTTTATGCACAGTTGGTGACTTTCATAAGATATAAGTTTTCTGTATGTGCTTGTCTCATTTACTGTGTGCTTATATATCTATGTTTGATATGGTTTAATTGTTGTATGTTGTCTCATATAAGTAATTGATGTTATTATGTTTAATGCTTCTTGCACATGTAAGTGTGATGTTGATATTCATTATTATAGTTGTGCATGAGTATGAAAGTTGTTGATATTCTTTCCTATTAAGTTAACCTTATGATATTGGTCATGGGTCTCCAAGGCAAGGTTTGAATGGTTGTGTGCACAGGGAAGTAGCATGTGTGCACAAGAGGCTAGAATTCATTTGTGTGTGTCAAGAAATAAACTCCACGCAAAAGGAAAAATCAAATTAGGCATGTGATGCCAGAATGGTTGCACGCACAATAGTATTGTGTGTTCAATATGCTTGTGTGCAATTGTTTTGAGTTACTTCCACTTCTTAAAGTTGTGTTAAAAGGAGAAAGTTAGTGTGGTGTGACTCAGCTTGAGGTTGAGCGCATTACTTCAAGTGATATTGCACATACTTGTGATTAGAATATAATTTTCACAATGGGTTTCAGAGTAACATTGTTTAGTAGTAAGTTGGGTAATGTTACAGTATGGTATCAGAAATAGTTTGGTAACGAGAATGTTATAGAGAGATAGAAGTTGAAATTGTGTGACATGGCCCAACCTGAGTGGCTGGGGACATTACAGATTGGTATCAGAGAAATTGGTTCAACACTGGACTTGTATGGGCCATATTTCAACAATAAGTTGCAGAGCTCCAGTTTCATGACTGAGCCTGCATGGTCCGAGTTTTACTTAAGGAAAAATTTAGACTGGAAAGTGGCCAAATTTGGAATTGCAATGTGGCCATGGTGCACATTAAATAAGAATGTGTAGATGTGCATGCTAAATGTTGGATATTGTGGGTTGTGGCACTGGAACTACACAGTAAAAAATGGTGAGTGGATGTGCGCACTAAAGGTTTGGGGTTGTGCGAATTCTTTTTTTGGTGCATGTGCATTGCTGATACATGGTGTATATGTCAATCATTGACATTGTGCATTGGTGGGTGTTGAATACCAGTGCATGCATGGGATTCAAAATAAAGGATTCTTACAAGATGGTGCATATTTTTCATGAAGTTGTCTCATGAATTCGTCTAACAAATATTATTGCTTGCACATTTTGTATAATTATCAATGATTATAGAAGGAAAAAATCAATGCGGAAGGTCAAAAGCATGGAATATGCCCAGAGGAATTACAATCCTAATGATTAATTCGATGATTTGTATGTTGGTTTGGGTGTTGAAGGTACAAAATCCAAGGAGGAGCACAAAAACATGGTAGAAACCATAAAGAGACTGCAAAAATATGTCCAAAGTTATAAGGTTGATAATGAAAGGATTATGATATCTAAGGAACAACAAGATGACTTCAATGTCAAATTGATGCAAAGCCTAGAAAGAATAAAAAAGAAAATGGATAAGGAGACAGATACAAGTAGGCCAAGAAGTCGTAGGTCTCATAATGAAAAAATAAGAGAAGAAAAAATTTCTAGTAGGCATTGACCTCACTTTCCAAAGAATTCTTTTAGGAAGGAACGTAGTATCTCAAGTCCATCTCCTATCAGAAAGGATAAGAAAAGGACTGGGGTGGACAATCTACAGGGAGAAATGAATAAGATCAAGCCTTCTATCTTTGACAGTGAGCACAAGAAGAATGAATATGCAGAGACCTAATTGTTGGGTATGAGGAAGTACTTCCAACTGCATAATTATTCTACGTAGGAAGAAGGGATAATTGCAACCTTCTATCAGCTAAAAGGAAAGGCATCAATGTGGTGGGATCAATTCATACAAGTGAAACACATTTATGAAAATAAGGTTACTTGGAGGGAGTTCAAGAGGTATTTCCAAAAGAAATACGTAACTAAGCAATACTATGAAAAGAAAATGAAGAAGTCCTTTGAACTCAAGCTTGGGAGTATGAAAATAGATGGGCATGAAAGAAGATTCTTAGAGTTGTTGAAGTATGTCGCATTCACCAAGGATGAGAAATTTAAAATCAAGAGGTACCTAAGTGTGTTACCCTCATTTATCAATGACAAGATACAATATGATGATTCCAAGCCATTGGATGATACCATAAGGCACACTAAATTCCTTTATGATCAACAAAGAGAAAGACCAAATTTCCTTAAGTATTAGGAAGACAAGATGAAAATCAAGGTGGAACAAAGCAAGAAGGGGGATAAGCCACCATTTTTTTAGAAATACTGTGTAAGAACATCCAACTCCCAAGGAGTCCAGAATGACAGAGACAGTGGAAAAAAACCAAATCAATAAGCAATTCAATGTTGGAGTTGTGGCGGAGATCATATGCACAAAGATTTCCCTAAAAGAGGTGATAAAGAAAGGATTGCATACATTATACAACAAGCTACAACAGTTGAAGATATGGGCATAAATGTACCAAGGATTTACGCAGCCCTGGATAACAAGAAAGTTGAGTTTCAATAGAACATGATTGAAGTGGAATGTAATAATAATGAACAACCCATTGCTATTTTAATTGATTGAAGAGATAGTCATAGTTATCTAGATCCTAAGATGGTGGAAAGATTCTAATTGCTGAGAAGCAAGCTTGGAAAATCTTGGTTGGTTCAATTAGCTATAGGAGAAAAAAGAAAATTAATAATATGGTTAAGGCATGTCCAATGGAGATGATTGGATTGTGCATAAAGAATGGTTTAAATATCATACCTTTGGGCTCATATGATTGTCTCATTGGTATGGATTGGTTGGATGAGCACCATGTTATCCTGGATTGTTACAATAAGGTATTCACTTGCTTAAATGAGGAAGGAAACTTA